>JAESIX010000016.1:1800000-2100000 GCA_016802215.1 Brachionus paranguensis | reverse complement strand
TCATATTTTTTATTACTAAATTGCAAATTAGTTCATAATTAAACAACAACAAAAAAAAAAAGAAAAAATAATAAGATTTATAAAGCCATTACTTATATCAATATTTAGCTGGTGAGTTAATAGTTCATTTTTAAAATTACTGTTTGTAGAGAGTTCAACTATCTCAATATGCATTGTGTGTACTTGTTCTGTGTGTGCATCTATTAGAAGAAGTTTTAGATGATGCAATTTGCTTTTGTCTTATTTTTAATCCAAAAATTTTCTCTTTTTTTTTAAGATAAAATTTCAATTTTCTTATAGCTGATCTGCATTAGATAGTTTAAATTTTAAAAAAATTTATTTTGCCTAGATTTTACACGAAACTCGAGTGGGTTAGGGTTACGCAATTTGAAACTAGGGTTTTTGTTTTGACCATTGGGCAATTATTTTTCACTTGTTCAAATACATTTTCAAGACTATTTTTCCAAGAGAAAATCAAATTTCAAATCGATATTTGCTCATTTTATTTGGTTTGTCCGTAAATCGCCTTTTTTTAGCGTAAAATCGTCGTTTTTCGCGATGGGATTGTCGTATGGCTCCAATTTTTTGCAGGCCACTCTCATATAACTAGTTCATTGTGTGTACAAAATTTCAGCTCTCTAGCTATTTCCTTTCGACCATTTAAGCTTGTCAACCGACAGACGGACACGACAAACGTAATACCTAGATTTTATTTTACTATTTTAGGATAGTAAAATCTAGGCAACCCTAACCCTAACCCTAACCCTAACCCTAAACCCCCCTAACCCTGATTTTAATTGAAAACAGGTAATTTAAAAAATTTATTCGATCACCATGCTTATTTGTTGAATGGAACGGATCTGATTGAGAATTTACATTTATTGCAAGACGATTCGGCAATTTTCGATTCACCATTTATTGTAATGGACTCGCCAAGAGATAACTTTAAATTAGACGATAATGAAAATTTGATCAAAACTAATCCACTAGAAACAATTGAACAATGGTTTTCAACGAAAATTGGAAACATTTATAAATGGATAAGAAATTTTTTGTCAACAATTTTAATATTTTTTGGAATTTTATTTATAGCAATAATTTCCATTTATTTGATGTATTTTTATTTTAGCAGAGTCAAATATGGCAGATATTCACAGGGCAACGTAGAATATGCCTAAGCCATATTTTTTCTTTAAATTTTTTTTATTTTTTCTTAAGTTTAATTTTTTAATTAATAAATTTTTTCCTATTTAAATTAAATAAATTTTTTTTATTAGATATTTAGAAAAAAAATAATCTAACTCTTAATTGATTTTAATCATCGAAAAATGAGCGGAATATTGACAAGAGAAAAAATTGATTCGATTAATCAATTGTTTAGAAGCAATTCACTATCGATAAGCTTTGACTACGATAACAACTCTTCGTTTGTTGGTAAAGGTATTCCAAATCTAGTAAACACTTGCTTTGTCGGATCCGTACTACAATGCATTAATTCATTTGACATGGTATTGAAAAAGGTTTTTCAACACAAATATCAAAATCAATTTGTTTATGATCAAAATGAGTACAAATTGGTCGACAAATATGTTGATTTTGTGTACAAAGGTTTAAATATAACAAAGAGATTGAAGCAGAGGGAATATAGAAATTTTTACCTAGATTTTTTTGATCAATTGTACGAGTCGGAATTGGGTGAGAGTTTTGCACGATTCGAACAGAACGATGCCCATGAATTTCTCATACAATTTATTGGTTACATAGATAAATGTGTAATTGAGATTGAGATTGGAAAAAGAGGTCTCAGATCGACAGATCGTGTTGAAGATATATTTGAAAATTTTAAGTTTACTCATAATCTAATGAGTCAAAGTTTTATTTTCGAAACAATGCAGAAAATGAAGTGTTCCAAAAATTCAATGCATCAAAAGCAAATCAGTTCGACAAATCTTTGCCTCCAATTGCCAGTCGATTCGAATTGTAGTTCAATCGATGATTGTTTAAATTTATTTTTTCGAAGCGAATTGATTGAAGATACGTTTTGCAATCAGTGCAATTCAAATCAAATCTTTAAATCAAGTTCAAAATTACATGCAATAAACAACAATCTGATCATTATGCTCAAAAGATTTAGAGTAATTATTTTAATAAATTTTAAGATTTCTTAACTAATCAAATTTCTACTAAAATAGGTAAACAATCTAGGAACTGTTAAAAAAATGACAAATTCAATTGATTTTCAAGAAGAATTAAACCTAACCCATTACATGGAATCAAATATAAATGACAGAATTTATGAGCTAACATCAATTTGTTTTCATTTGGGAGATTTGTCAAATTCGGGACATTATACTTGTAAGTTAAATAAATTTTTTCAATTAACAGTAATGGACAATAATCCAATTAAAACAATATTAACAAATACCCATAAATATCGTTCCGGTTAATTTAAAATTAAGACTCATGTTAACTAGACAATGGCTTAGGCGTCGTTAGAAGTTTTGAATTTATTATTCATTTGTTACTTGATATAATTTTAAAAAAATTGGTGTCCTCACTTAGTATTTGACGTAACGCCATTTTAGGGAATTCGGTTCATTTAGAGATTAGAGAAAGGTTAATAAATTTTATTCAATTGATGCCAAATTTAAATGTTTTTTATTTGAAACATATTGTCCGAAAATTTCACAAATAATAGTTAATATTTTGATTCTTTTAAAGCATTGGTACTTTCCAAAGCTAATAACAGTTGGCACTATTTTGACGATGAGAATATTAGAGTTTTTTCAACACTTAGCCAATTTAAGCAATCAATCAATTTCGGCAAAAGTCAATGTTATCTATTATTCTACAAGCTAAATACAAGAAACCCACTTCACGTTCGAAATATCAATGTTGTTATTCCGAATGAAGAAAGCTCGGTAAGTTTGAAAAATAGCAAGAACATAAGCGACGATTCGCACATGAGCTTTGAATCGCATGAAAATGAAAAAATGTTGTTTTCGATTGAAAGAACTAGTGTAGAAATGAAAAGCCTTGAATTTTCACATTTAGAAATGGATCTATCCGAGGAAAATAAATCTCAACATGAAAAGCGAAAAGAATATAAAAGAGAATGGATGAAGAAGAAAAGAGAAAATGAAAATTATAGAAATGTCGAAAAATCAATTCAAAAAATTAGTAAACAAGTCAAACGTGAAGATTTGCTCGAAAAACTATACGAACAACTGAAAAACACGATTCAAAAGAAGAATAAAAGGATCAATCAAATTGGTTATAAGATAAATGAACAAATTAGAAATAGCCAAGAGCATCAGGTTAGAAGACTGAATCCATTTATAAGAGAAGTAGAACAGTTAAGGAACACTGAAGAGCATCAATTAAGAAGACTCGACCCAGAGTATAGAGAAGAAGAACAGTTACGGGACACTGAAGAGCATCAATTAAGAAGACTCGACCCAGAGTATAGAGAAGAAGAACAGTTAAGGAACACAAAAGAGCATCAACTTAGAAGAAATGATTCAATATATCGAAAAGATGAACAAATATTAAATACTTATGAGCATCAGATTAGAAGACTCGATCCACTTATAAGAGAAGAAGAACAGTTAAGGAACACTGAAGAACATCAATTAAGAAGACTCGACCCAGAGTATAGAGAAGAAGAACGATTAAGGGACTCTGAAGAGCATCAACTTAGAAGACTCGACCCAGAATATAAAGAAGGAGAACAGACAAGGAACACTGAAGAGCATCAATTAAGAAGAAATGATTCAATTTATCGAAATGATGAACAAATATCAAACACAATTGAGCATGCTTTAAGAAGAAAAAATATTGAATATAGATTGGAAGAACAACTCTCAAATACCGAACAACATAGACTTAGAAGATCTGATTTAAGTATAAGATATGAAGAACAAACGAGAAATTCAATTAACAAGCGAAATCAAAGATCAGACGTTAAATTTTTAATAGATGTGTATGAAGACGGAATTCAAAATGGTCCGTCGTTTATTTGCGTTTGTTGCGGTGGTCTTTTTTTTAAAAGAACAGTTAATAAGTTTGCGATTAGTAGAAGTAACAGTTTGCATCATCAAATATTCAATGTTGATATTAAATCGGAATGTGGTTTTTACTGGATTTGTGTCACTTGTTCCAAATATGTAAGAGAAAACAAAATACCAAATCTGGCATTGTCAAATGGGTTACAATTTCCAGTAATACCAGACGAATTAAAACACTTAAATGATGTTGAAGAACGTTTGTGTTCACCAAGACTTCCATTTATACGTATCAAAGAGCTGGTTAATTGGGATCATCAACAAAAAATATCTGGTAATGTTGTGAATGTACCAATTGATACAGAAAAAACATTGGAAATTCTTCCACGCTCATTTGAACAATCCGAAACAATTCAGTTGGTTTTAAAAAGAAGATTGGACTACACAAAACCTTATATGTTTGATTCAGTACGTCCATATTTAATACTAAAAGCAATAAGATATTTGATTGATCGGCCGCTTTTCAAAGAGAACAATATAAAACTATCAACAGAATGGTTTGAGAAACATCAAGATTTTGACAATGAGAATTTGACCGAAGATTACATTGTTAATAATGAAGATAGATCATTGGTTGGTGGTACTTCAAAATCATTATATCCAAATCTGCGAGACTTACAAAATCAAAATGAAGACGCTGACTATGTTGAACAATTTCAAAGGGCTCAACCGACTCTTTTATTTGACAACAACAACTTAGTCAAGACTATAGCACCCGGCGAAGGCATTCAGCCGAGATCAATTCTTTCGGATAAAGATGCTGAAGAGTTGACATTTATAAAAATATATTGTGGTGAAAAATATCAACCAAAAGTTCAAATCAAATACGGCATGAGATGCAAGTCAGAATTTCGTCGATTTGATAGACGATGTGCCAATGACATAAGTAAATTGTTTTATTCGTATAAGAAATTAGTGAGCAAAAAACTAAATTCGGCTATAGACACATGTTTAAGAAAAACCAAAGAAATTAATTCGATGACTGCACGTGATGCTCTAAATAAACAAAAAATAAATGATTTGATTGTTCGAAATGAGGCTCAAATGTTTTTGAGAACTATAAGATCAAGTCCACAGTATTGGGAGTGGAAAAAAATGGAAATAAATGCCATGATTCGTCAACTGGGCTGTCCGTCATTTTTTATAACATTTAGTCCAGCTGAAATAGATTGGAATGAATTGATTCAAGTGTTATCGAAAACACTCGATAATAAGTATCTGTCAGCAGATGAATTGGCTAGAGTAACGAGAGACAAGCGAATTGAAATGGTAAGTCGTGATCCAATCACTGTCGCAAGATATTTTGAAAATAGAATGGGCGAATTGCTCAAATACATTTTCAACCAGAATGGACCCTTCAAGGAAAACCCAGTGTTTGATTACTTCTGGCGTGTTGAGTTTCAAAATCGAGGAAGTCCACATATTCATATGATTACATGGAACAAAGATGCGCCAAAATATGATGAAGATCTCCAAGATAAAAGAGAGTTGGTCCAAAACTGTGCCAAATTTATTGACAAATACATAACAACTAAACGTCCAGCAAATAGTATAGTTAAAGAAGACGATTATGAGAATCGGAAATGTATTTTGCAGGAGGTTCCATTAAAATATCAAGTTCATGTGCACAAAAAGCAATTGCAAGATTACTGATGATAATGGTAACGTATTATGCAAGTATGGATTTCCATGGCCTATTTTGGACAAGACAACAATTTTGGAGCCAATGAAAAAGGATGACACCGATTATCACAAAGCTTACGCTAATTTTCTTATGATAAGAGAAAAATTGAGTGAAATAAATACAAGGTTCAAAAGCGATTCATCATACTCAATAAGTTATGAACAATTTTTAAAACTAATCGGATTGAATGAAATAGAATATTTGAAAGCTTTGTCACGTTCTATTAAAAGAACTGCAGTCTTTTTAAAAAGAACATCAAACGACATAATGGTCAATGCATACAATAAACTCATGTATGTACGTCACAGAGCAAATATGGACATTCAATATATAACCGATCCGTATGGTGCAGCTGCCTATGTGTCGGCTTACATGCTAAAATCAAATGCATCAATGTCACTCTTACTTAAAAACACTGTCGAAGAAGTAGTGCGAGGAAATTTGAGTATTAAACAACGATTGTTAAAAGTAGCAAACAAGTTTAACAATTGCTGTGAAATATCGGCCCAAGAGTGTACTTACACATTGTTGAGTATGCCTGTGTCACGAACATCTCGTGAAACAATTTATGTAAATACATTTCCATCAAATGAAAGAAATGTTATGCTTAAAGAGGACCGATATTTAGAAATATTGAATCCAGAATCTAAAAACATATTTCGAGCTGGAATTCTTCAGCATTATGTAAATAGGCCAGTTGAAATGGAAAGAGTGTGTTTAGCCGAGTTTGCCACTTATTTTGACTATTTGTCAAATGAAAGAGCCAAAGATCCAAATGATTTGACTAGATGTGGACGATTTCAAGAAGAAGAAGACGAAAATTTGGATGAAGATGACAACAACTATTATTTTGAAAATGAACAATTGGCAAGAGTTGAAATGACCGATGAAGCAGATGATGATGCTGACATTGTGGAAATAGCTTGTAACTCTAAATTAATTAAATTAAAAAATAACGATGGATATGTGAAAAAAAGAAACAAATGTAAAATATTACGATTCAAAAGATATAATCGCATTAAAGATCCAAAGAATTACTATCGTGTAGAAATAATGTTGTTTCAACCGTGGAGAAATGAGAAAAAAGAAGTTGAAGTCAAAGATACATTTGAAAAATTTGAAAACAACAAAACAATTATAGCATTGAATCGTGCAAATTTTGAATCAGTTATAGCCGAGCAATTCGAAAAGGCCATCAATGATTTGGAAACCGAAATCCAAGAACATTACGAACGTATGGTCGAAGATTACGTCGAACGTGTGAATGAGGCAAATGAGAATCTTGTAACGAATGCAAATGACGCCAGAAATGAAGAGTTTGAGGAGGAGTTTGGATTTCATGGTGTAATTCAAGACGAAATTAGTAATTTGCAAAGTATGATTAACCCCGATTGTGATTCCATAATTTTGCCTAAGCGAACGACAAATGAAGAATATGCCACACTGATGAAATCACTTAATCGTATCCAGCATAAATATTTGTCTAATTTTATGGATTGTGTTCGATCAACAAAACCATTTTATCATTTTATTAGTGGCGGTGCTGGCACTGGTAAGTCGCACCTAATCAAGTCGTTATATCAAACCTTTATACGAATTAATAGTGACAATATTGACGATCCAACCTCTATTACTATTCTCTTGTCTGCATTTACTGGCAAAGCAGCTTTTAACATAAAAGGATCTACATTGCACTCATTGTTCCATTTTCCTATTCATTCAAACAATATGGACAGGTTGTCAGATAAATTAATGACAAAAGTACAAGTTATTTAAAAAAGTAAAATTGCTAATAATTGATGAAATATCTATGGTCGGTAGCAATTTGTTTTCAAAATTAAATAAGCGTTTAATGCACTAAACCCTAACTGAAGATGGTTTAGTGAATGGTGCAGTTGGCTGTTTGAAACATATTATTTTTACAAAGAAGAAAACAGCCGAAAAGCCTCTGATAAAACGTGTATATTTGGAATTTACTGATCAAGCTGTAGGTCATTTGTCGCGAAATGAAAACGAACAACTGAAATGGATAAAAGATGATTCATTGCTTTTAAAAGAAACCATTAACCCCCTATTAACTGCTTTGGTATATGAACAACAAACTATTAAAAGACCAAAGTCAGGTGGAAATTTTCATGTCGATAGAAAACAATTTACTTTGATTGAATGTGAATCGATGACAATTCACAAGTCACAGGGACAATCGTATACATGTGTTGCTGTGTTCATTGGTGACAGTTTGAAACGATCTTTGTTGTATGTAGCATTGAGTAGAGCAACAAAATTGGATGGTTTGTATTTGTATGGCAGTCTTTCAATTGAGAGTGCACGAGTTCAACGTTTGTCAAAAGAACAACGTGAAAAAGAGTTGGAATTATTCGAACAAAATGATCCTGTTCGCATTGAAATGAATAGACTTAGATCGGATGCTAATATGAAAAACAATTATGCTTTCTTGGATTATGGTTTGGATGTGAATTCAAAGAGAACAAGTGATTTGAAAATAATATTTCAAAACATCCAGTCTTTTAATTCTAATCGAGAAAATATCAAATTGGACTATGGATACAAGCAAGCTGATATCATTTTACTAAGTGAGTGCCATAACAGAAAAAAAATTAATCTTAATAATGCACAATCATTTTATGATAACTATAACCTTGTCTATTTTTCAAATGGAACCAATTTGAATTGTTCTAATGGACAATTATGTTTAATTCGCAAGGAAAAAACATTTGTTGACAATTTCAAATTGGTAGCACACAATGCATCACCATTGTTTGAATATTCGAATAACAATCAGACGAAATGTGTTGAATTGAGTTTGTTCAAATTCACAAGTAAATATTCGAAAGTTGTTCATTTTTTAAATCTTTACAAGCATCCCAATATGATAAACGACAAGTTTATTCAAGAGCTGTGCTCATTTTTGAATTCAAATTTGACCAATACTGACACTTTAGTTATCTTTGGTGATTTTAATATTGATTTTAACAAAAAAACTAATTCAAAATATTTAAATATTCTCAAAGACAAACTTAATATGATTCCGATATTTAATGATTCTTCAACGTTTAAAAATATTTCTCAATTGGACTGGTGCATGAAAAGCAATTCGAACCCGTTTATTCATTTAAAGTCTCAGACTTATACAACGTGGTTCAGTGATCATCAGGCAATTTTCACTGAAATTACTTTATAATTTTATTTTATTTTTTAATTTTTATCTTTTTTTTTTATTATTTTTAATATTTTAATAATAAATAAAATTGGATAAAAAATTTTTGAACACTTTTAAAATTATTATATTTTTTTTATATACTTTTATTTTTTAATTTTAATTTTAACCCATAATTTTATTTTTAAATATTTATTCTTTTTTTTAATTATTTTAAAAATTTTAATAATAAATAAAATTATATAAAAAATATTTGAACACTTTTTAACCTATTCCATTTATTTTATATACTTATATTTATTGAATTAAAAAAATTAAATAATTATACTATTGAGGGGGGACACCCCCCTCAACCCCCCGTTTAAGGGGGTTCCCCCCTTAAACCCCTTCATATGGGGTTTCACCCAAAACCCCACCGGGGGCAAGCCCCCTGGACCCCTTTTATTATGGGGTTTAACCCCAAACCCCACCGGGGGCAAGCCCCCTGGACCCCATTTCCAGTTTTCACAATACCTTTAAATTTTATTTTACATTTTTTAAATAAATAAATTATTTTATATTAATAGATTAATAACCATATAAAGTTGGTTAAAAGTTTAATTTTTAAAAAATTAGATTGCCTAGATTTTTCGAAGTTACTTCCTTCCTCTATACCGTTATACTAGGCTTACGGCATATAATAAAAATGGGTTAGGTTTAAAAGGGCATATCAATAAAAAATCTAGGCAGCTAAACAAATATTTTTATTTAGATGGCAAGAGTCTCAATTTTAAATGACACGTCCATATCACAGACTTTTCTATCACTTGGCAATGGGGGCGCCTTATTAACTGGAAGGAACGGCAAGTTTTCAATGGCGACCAAAAGTTTGTCTCACTGGAACAGCAAACTTACATATGGGGCCGGCTAATTTCATTGACAGAACAGCAAATATTTTGAGGGAACAGCAATTTTTGAAGATGGAACAGCAATGACAAAAAAATAAGTGCCACACCCACATCACCGACTTTTGCCATCATTTATCAATGGGGGCACCTAATTAACAGAAGAGAACGGCAAGTTTTCTTTGGGAACGGCAAAAGTGGGACGGCGACAGCAAGTTTGTCTGTTTGGAACGGCACAAATACACATAGGGCCGCCTTATTACATTGACAGAACGGCAATATTTTTTTGGAGGGAACGGCAATTTTTAAAACTAGGGTTAAAAATTTAAAACTAGGGTTAGAAGTGTCCACAGACGGACGGACAGACGGACGGACACGACAAACGTAATACCTAGATTTTTTTTTCATGATATTGAAATATCAACGAAAAATCTAGGCAACCCTAACATATACATTGGGCCGCCTTATTACATTGACGGAACGGCAATTTTTTAAATTAGGGTTAAAAATTTTAAACTAGGGTTACAAGTGTCTACAGACGGACGTACACGATAAACGTAATACCTGGATTTTTTTTTTTATGATATTGAAATATCAACGAAAAATCTAGGCAACCCTAACATACACATTGGGCCGCCTTATTGCATTGACGGAACGGCAATTTTAAAACTAGGGTTAAAAATTTTAAACTAGGGTTACAAGTGTCTACAGACGGACGGACACGCCAAACGTAATACCTAGATTTTTTTTTCATGATATTGAAATATCAACGAAAAATCTAGGCAACCCAATTTACACTTGTCGAATGCGAAGCAATGACTATACACAAGTCACAAGGTCAATCGAACGAGTGTGTTGCCGTCAATATTGGTGAACCATTGAAGCTACCACTGTTGTATGTTGCACTGAGTCGAGCAACAAAATTGAACGGTTTGTATTTGTATGGCAGTCTTTCGATTGAGAGTGGGCGTGTACAACGTTTGTCGCGGGAACAACGTGAAAAAGAATTGGCATTGTTTGAACAAAATGATCCGGTTCGTATTGAAATGAATCGTTTGAGATCACATGCTCAATTGAACAATAAATACAAATTTTTAGATTATGGTCATGAATTAGAGTACCCCAAATGTGATTTAACAATTATATTTCAAAATATACAATCTTTCAAGGCAAACAGATTAAATTTAAAGTCTGATTTTGGCTACAAACAAGCGGACATTATACTATTGAGCGAATGTCACAATACAAAAAATAATCGATTGTTAGCAAATTGTTTGTTCGATTCGAACGAGTATGATTTGAAATTTTATTCGTATGGTACTGACTTGAATGCGTCCAATGGTCAAATTTGTTTTGTAAGAAAAGAGTTGAGTTCAAAATTAAAGTTAATTGCACACAAGTAAACAATTCGCATGTTCAGAATCAAATCAGAATAAATGTGTTGAATTGAGTTTATTTGTATTCAAGAACAAAAGTGGCAAAAAAGTCCACTTGCTCAACTTGTAGAAGCATCCCAAAATGGAAAATGAAAAATTTCTAGATGATTTGGTCAAATTTTTTATGGACAATTGCAATCAATATGTTCTTGATATGAAATCGTTAGTAATATTGGGCGACTTCAATAAAGATTTCAATGTAGAATGTAATAAAAAATATTTGGAATTTTTCAAAAAACATTTAAACATTTAACCTTTTTTCTTCAACTCAAACACATTCAAAAACAAGTCTCAGCTCGACTGGTGACTTTACAACAAACAAAATGTTCAATTTAAAATGTTTAAATCACAGCCGTACAACACATGGTTCAGTGATCACAGCGCCATTTTCAATGAAATATGTTTTTAATTTATGTAATACCTAGAATTTATTACAAACGTAATACCTAGATTTTATTTTACTATTTTAGGATAGTAAAATCTAGGCAACCCTAACCCTGGTCATTTGACACGTAATGAAAGTGAACAATTGAAATGGATGAGAGACGATTCGATAAATTTTAAAAGAACCAATAAATCCACAATCGACTGCTCTTGTCTATGAACAACAGACTGTAAAAAGACCTAAACACTCAGGCGGCAATTATCATGTTGATCGTAGACAATTTACACTTGTCGAATGCGAAGCAATGACCATACACAAATCACAAGGACAATCGTACGAGTGTGTTGCCGTTTGTATTGGCGATCCGTTGAAAAGATCACTGTTGTATGTGGCATTGAGTCGGGCAACAAAATTGAGTGGTTTATACTTGTACGGAAGTTTGTCAATTGCGAGTGTACGCGTACAACGATTGTCCAAGCAACAACGTCAAAACGAATTGCAATATTTTGAACAAAATGATCCTGTTCGCATTGAGATGAATCGTTTGCGTACAAAAGCTCAATTGAAAAATAGCTACGCTTTTCTTGACTACGATCCAGTGGTGGCGAACCCTATACAATATACAAATGATAACGAACGAATGAAGAACAAAAGAACAAGTGATTTGACAATCATATTTCAAAATATTCAATCGTTCAATTCGAACAAAGAAAATTTGAAATCAGACTTTGGTTACAAGCTGACATTATTCTGTTAAGTGAATGTCACAATACAAAAGCAAATCGTTTGTCAGCCTCTCGTTTGTTTAGCGATTCCGATAATAGTGATTCTAAATATGAGTTTGTGTACTATTCGTATGCAACTGATTTGAATGCGTTAAATGGTCAAATATGTTATGTGCGCCAAGAGTTGAGCTCGTGTTTTAGATTGTAAGCACACAATGCGTCACGAATGCAATACGAATACACTGGCTTGACACAAAACAAATGCGTTGAATTGAGTCTGTTTGAATATCGTAAACCAAACAGTGACAACAACAAATATGTCTATTTGCTAAACTTGTACAAACATCCCAAGTATGACAATCAAATGTTTCTTGACGATTTGAACAAATTCATTTCAAAATATTGCCGCGACAGCAACAGCAGCAGTAGCAGCAGCAGCAGCACGGGGTTTTGTTTTGACCCATTAGGCAATTTTTTTTCACTTATTCAAATACATTTTCCAGACCATTTTTCCAAGAGAAAATCACATTTCAAATAAGATTTAGATCATTTTATTTGGTTTGTCCATAAATCGCCGTTTTTTAGCGTAAAATCGTCGTTTTTCACGATGGCATTGACGTATGGTTCCAATTTTTTGCAGGCCACCTTCCTATCATTGGGACATTGTGTGTACAAAATTTCAGCTCTCTAGCTCGTGCCCTTCGACCATTTTGGCCTGTCAACGGACTGACGGACAGACGGACACGACAAACGTAATACCTAGATTTTATTTTACTATTTTAGGATAGTTAAATCTAGGTAACCCTTTTGCAGATTGTTTGACACTCTGGACTCAACATTAATCATTCGAGATTCTAAATTGGTTAAACGAGTATCAATGTTGGCCAAATGTGTCTCAATGTTTGTGTTTCTGTTTTCAGAGTTAGTTAGACGAGTATCAATGTTGGCCAAATGTGTCTCAATGTTTGTATTTCTGTTTTCAGAGTTAGTAAAACGAGTATTCAAATTTTCAAGTTCCTGATTCATACCATTTAGTTGCTGATTCATATCATTTAATAAATTTAGTATCAATTCAAATTGATTATTTGACGCCATCTAAATTACGGACGGACGGACACGACAAACGTAATACCAAGATTTTTTTTCCATGGTATTGAAATATCAACGAAAAATCTAGGCACCCTAACCCTAAACCCCATAGAGACTTCTTTCTACAAGCATATCAACAAAAAATCTAGGCAACTAATCAAAAATTTTGATGGAATTGTAATTTACAAGGAAAAAGTCTCAATTGTATGTGACACACCCATATCACAGACTTTTGTTTACACTTGGAAATGGGGCAGCCTAATTTACTAGAAAGAACGGCAAGTTTTAGATGGGAACGCCAAAAGTGGGACGGAGACCGCAAGTTTTTATTATTGGAACGGCACACTAACGCATGGGGCCGCCTAATTACATTAACGGAACGGCAATTTCTGAAGTTGGAATGGCAAGTTTTAAAAAAACAAGTGCCACACCCACATCACCGACTTTTGCCATCATTTACTAATAGGGGCACCTAATTAACACAAGGGAACGGCAAGTTTTCTATGGGAACGGCAAAAGTGGGACGGCGACAACAAGTTTGTCTGATTGGAACGGCACACTTACACAT
Organism: Brachionus paranguensis; assembly: GCA_016802215.1. Classification (NCBI taxonomy): domain Eukaryota; kingdom Metazoa; phylum Rotifera; class Eurotatoria; order Ploima; family Brachionidae; genus Brachionus; species Brachionus paranguensis. The sequence goes on along the minus strand of JAESIX010000016.1, from coordinate 2,085,987 downwards.
GAGGCCGCCTATTTACATTGATGGAACGGCAAAATTTATTTGAAGGGAACGGCAATTTTTAAATCTAGGGTTAAATATTAAAAACTAGGGTTACAAGTGTTCACAGACGGACGGACGGACACGACAAACGTAATACCTAGATTTTTTTTTCATGATATTGAAATATCAACGAAAATTTAGGCAACCCCTAACCCCATTCTTTTCTTGACAGCAATGTTTTCCATCAAGATCGATTAAGTCAACATTAAAAAAGAAGCACTTTCAATTATTTGTTTCAAAACATTCAATATTTCAGTGCAAAAATAGATATAATCAAAAATAATCACTCCTACTTGTCTATGGATATCATTTTTCTTGTCGAGTGTCACAATCAAATACAATTCAAATATCAAGCCCAACACTTGTATGAACACTTTCTGCTTATTCATCTTGTTGAATTGTCACTTTTTCAATTTATTGCACCAAATCGTGACACATCTCAACTCGCACAATCTATTTACTTTATATCACTTTACAAACATGTGAGTTTATTGTTTAGCAATTTTTTTCAACAATTTACAAGTTTTTTTTAAATTCAATTAAGGGTTAAAATATTTTACTATTGAGGGGGGACATCCACCTCAACCCCCCGTTTTGATTTTTTATAGATGAATCTAATAAAATCTAGGCAACCCTAAACCCTAACCCTAGCTAGGGTTATTTTTTTCCAACGACATTCAACACGTCTGGTATTTTTTTTTAACACTTATGGTACAAGGTATTACCTTACAAAATATTAGCCTTCAATTGCTAACCGTTTGCGAAATAAAAAATGGCACAGACAGACGGACAGACACGATCAGATTAATACCTAGATTTTTTATAGATGAATCAAATAAAATCTAGGCAAACCCTAACCATTTTTTGATATTAATTTATTTATAATTTTGTCTTAGTACTTAGTGAATTTTTTCAGATGAGATTGAATAAAAATGGTGACCAAAATAAATTTGGCATCAATATATAGATAAAAATTAGCTGAATTCAAAAATTTTATTTTTTTTCTGTAAGTAAATAATTTGAAAGATTTATTCAATTTTTAGTAAACTGATGAATTTTCATTTATTTTAAGTTAAAAAAAAAATTTTATTTTAAATTTATATTAGTGTTTTTAAGTATACCTAGCACTAACCAAATATTAATTAAATATATGTTTGTGAAACAATTTATTTGATTCTTAATTTTAAAATTAAGTGTAAAAATAAATTAATAAATTATAAATTAAAATCAAGTTAATTTTGTGATTATTTTTGAAAATTTTTTATTTATGATAATATATTCAATAAAAGTATTCATCAAAAAAATAACTTTTGATATCAAATTTATAAATTTTATTAATTATTAAAAATAAATCATTTTTTTATTAATTATTTAGATTCTAAAAAAATGGATTCAAATAGCATTCGTTCAAACTTTTTGATTCAACATCACTGTGAGAAAGGATTCGGGACTCATTCAAAATGGTCTTATTTTGTTAATTTAATAATTCCCTCACTTGTCAACAAAAAATGTTCAATATGTGTAACGAAATTTTTCAATGAATATTCTGTCAAAAGGCACATGGTTTCGAAACACAGACATTTAATTCCTGAAAATATTTTCGATGAATTTGAAGAAAAAAAATATGAGCTTTGTGACATAAGTTTTTTAAGAAAGGATAAACAACAGAACATGTGTTGAAGTTTCATCAGCATAAGTCAATAAATGGTAAAATAAACAATTCCAAAAACACTTTGGAAAACTTTTGGTCTGGTAACCAAAATAATAAAACCAGCGTAAAAAGAAATAGACAGACATTAGATGATGATGATTTAGAAAATAATCCTGGAACTTCTATATCAACAACAACCGAAGAGTTAAGAGAGAATAATAAAAAAAAAATATGTTTTACGATCGATTTATTGGAAGATGACGATGAAATAAACTCGGATGATGACGAACTGCCAAATTTGAATGCATCGAATGAATTGGATTCTATTAATTCAAACAACTTGATAATATTAGAGGATGAGAATGAAGATTTGTTGGTGATGAACAATCAAGATGAGTTGGAATCAGAGTTAGAAAAAATAAAGTATCAAGTAAAACAACTTAAAATTAGATATGAATTAGCAAAAAAAAAATTAAAAAATTTAAAGAAAAATTAAAATTTTTGTGAATAATTTTACATAATTTAAAAACAATTTTATTTTAATTTCTTAATAAACTTGACTTTTTTATAAAAATAAATTGAATAAATATTTGTAAATAATAATTTTTATAGTTTATTTTATTTCATTAGTTTTAAGAATAATATTTTATCTATCGATTGATCAATTCAAAAAGTCGATTTGACACTGTTAGTAGTTTAATACTAATAAATAATAATAATATTTTAGGCTTTTTTTTTGAGGCTTTGTGAAATTTAGTCCAATAGAACAGAACAAAAAGTTAAAAATTCTTATAACTTTTCTTTTAAAAGTCAAAAGCAAGCTCTGTAAATACAACATTATGCAACATTCAAAGTTGTTCTTTTATCAACAATATGGTGAAACTCTGCAAATTTAGCATAATTACCTTTAGTTATTTAATTTCATTTATACCAAGAATTCTTAATCGTGTCCATGAGTTTTACAAAGTTTTTATAATTTTGCATTAATTAGAGTCGATCATAATTTGAAAATTTTGAAATTTGCTAATTTATTGGATTGTATTTTTCAAAGTTTTGAATCAAAATGAGAAAAATTAAATTTGATCAGAAATTTTACTTTGCCTGCAAATAGCGTATTGTTATTTTCTTTTCTTTTAATTATATTTTATTTGAAGCATAAATTTAGGAACTATATAAAAAAAAACTAAATTTTTATTTCTAAAATTCAAGAAAATTATTATTAGCTATTTTTAGGTATTCATTTAAATAATTTTATCGTTGAGAATATTTTTAAAAAAATCTATTAAAAAATTAATGATTTATTCTTAAATATTTTATTATTATATGATATTGGAACAATGTGCATCATCACGGGGCATGTTTATTCGATGAAAAATCAGATCAAATAGTATTATATTATTAGATGAGGCTCGGATAAAACTCTTCATTTTGCAGAAAAATGAACGTCATTAAAAAGTTTAAATCAACTGCGCAATTTAATTGCAAAGTTTTTGCAAGGCCTCATCTAATATTTAGCATGTTTGTTGCATTATTTAGCATTTTGCAGAGAGATTTTATCAAATACCATTCAAAAGTTAGAAACAAAATACTATTTGATCTGATTTTTTTGATACTAAACTTCAAAATGCCTTATTATTTTATTTTATTTTTTGTGGACTCAACGTGGCTGCATCCTATGCATATTAAAGTGGTGAGCCAAAATAGTTCTATAGCTAAGGCCAGTTTCAACTTCAATAAAATCAAAGGAATTTTAATACTCCATACTGACCGTTTCAAAAGCCGTTCACAATATGAAGAATCAATTAGAACATCTAACCCTTTGACAACCACTAAGTATTTAAGAAACGATAAGTAAATATCGATTTTTTAAGTAAAAAATCAATTGAGAAAAATTTAGAAATATGAAAATTCTAGGGTCTTATACAAACTTTTTTTTTCAAATGGCTAATTGTTCTAGCATTAACTAAAAAAATAAAAAATTTCTTGATTAATAAATTTTGTTGCATTTAAAAATAAAATTTAAAGTAATAACACAATAATCATAAATTTTTAATTTGTTCTTTTTTGTATTAATTAACGAAAAAATTTTAGTAATTAACAAATAAAATTGATTAAATCTAATGAATCACTGATGTATAAAAAAACATTTTGAAAAATAAAGAGATGCTATTTGTTTTTAACAAACGACATCCTTTACTATTTGCTCTAAAGTTGAACATGTTTTTAAAAAAATTTTAATTATTCAATTAGGTTAACATTTTAATTGCGCCAAAAATATTGATTAATTTTAAACATTGTTATTTATTTTATAAATAACTTGGTTAATTTGACCACATTTAGAAAGAATTGGAAAAAAGTTACTAAATTTTAGGGAAAAAAATTCTATTTTACAAAATTATTTTGTTTTATCTAATGCAGTATTTATTTGTTTGTAAGTAAAATATTTGTACCAATAAATTTCATTTATACCAAGAATTCTTAATCGTGTCCATGAGTTTTACAAAGTTTTTATAATTTTGCATTAATTAGAGTCGATCATAATTTGAAAATTTTGAAATTTGCTAATTTATTGGATTGTATTTTTCAAAGTTTTGAATCAAAATGAGAAAAATTAAATTTGATCAGAAATTTTACTTTGCCTGCAAATAGCGTATTGTTATTTTCTTTTCTTTTAATTATATTTTATTTGAAGCATAAATTTAGGAACTATATAAAAAAAAACTAAATTTTTATTTCTAAAATTCAAGAAAATTATTATTAGCTATTTTTAGATATTCATTTAATAATTTCACTTTTATTGCTATCTAACTATTGCTTCTTTCTTTCCTGAATTGTTCAATAATTAAAAATTTTATACATGTCATTACTTACAATTTGTCTATTTTAACTGTCTTTTATTTATATTTTAACTTACTTTACTTTTATCTTATTTTTTCTTTACACTTTTAATTTATTTTATTTTTATTAATTTTTTATTTATTAATTTATTGATTTTTATTTTAATCTGAAGGATTTTTAGCTCGGCACAGATAATACAAATAAATAAAAATAAATTATGTGGTTTTAATTTTCCTTTTCCTTTGTTTTTATTTTTTTTTGTTATCGCCAGCACCGGCTTTGAATTTCACATCCTTAAATTTAACTATTTTAAGTTGTCGAATCATTTCCTTAAAAAAATAAATTTTTTTTAAATTTTGTTAATCATAAAGTTGAATTCCTATTTGTATATTTTCAAATGCAACTTTTTGATTAACAAAATTTAAAAAAAATTTATTTTTTTAAAACTTAATAGTTAAAAAATATTTAGTCGAACTTTGTAATCTTAATATAATAATGATGCTAAAGAATATAAATAATAGTCTTTGAGATAATAATTATTAATTAAAATTCCAATTGATAAAAAATCTATATATGGACTAAGTTACATTTATTTAAACAATTTGTTTCATCTAAATGTTAACTTATAAAATTTCCAACTTTTCTGATTAATTATACTAAATTCAGGTTTGCGCAAGAGTCAAACTTACCCAAAGCTGGACAATCATCTTCAAAATCACTATCAGTATCTAAAATAATAAGAATTATCCATTTTTATTCAAGCATTTAAAAGAAAATAATCCATATTATGTTAAATAATAAATGACATAAATTTCTATTATCAAAAAAACTATTAACAACTGGAAAATTTATTTGAATACTTTGGCGCACTGAAATTAGAACGAGTCTAGTTTAAACCAATATAGATTTAGATCTTGTGAATTTTTCCTCTAAATTTTAGGCATAATTACAATTGTTGAAAAAAATGTACTTTATTACTTCAAATAAGAAAGAAATTGCTAACTATATTTAAAAAAAATTTCTTACCCTGTTCACTCCAGCAGTCCGACGAAGCTAACTTTTCTAAACATTTTTTGTTTATTATAAACTTAAATATTAGAACTATTTAAGAAATAAAATTGAATCCTAATTTTCTTGAAATAATCAAATTGCAGCGATATACATTCAAAACCCATAGTGTAAAAAAAATTTTTTTCGCAATTTAAAGAAAATTTTTTTCTTATATGTGGTTACTTCTATTTGAAGAAGTACACCAAATGTTTCTATTTAATTGAGAATATTCAAAATTTAAAAAAACTGATCATTTAGTTTATGTTTATTAAATTTTATTTTGAAACAAAACACAATCAAATATTAATTTGAAGTTAAATCGAAGTTAAGTTGAATATTTATCAAAAAATTTCAATGTCAACATTCACCAAATTGCTAATAGAGTTTGATTTTTTTTAGACTATATTGACTCCTCAGACAAATAGATGATGTTTGGGGACAACTATCACAATTGCTACTTTTAAAACTAATAAAATTTCTCAAAGATTTTGCTAATGTATAGTCTGATTGATTTGTTTGATTACAATAGTGCATTTTAGACTTGACATAAGCTGGATAATAATTACAGCCTATTGTGAGATCCAACTGAAACGTTGTCAAATAACTATTCGTATCAAATCTAAAATCGCATAACTTTTGCGTAAATTCATCGGTTTCACTTTCAATAAAAATTCTAATGGCACATCCTTTGAGACCACATGGCTCACATTCTGATTGAAGAAATATTTCACGGGCTATTTGTTTTACTTGATTCATTTGTGACGATTCATTTGTGACTAGATTTAAATTATTTTCGGCTAAAAAACTCGACTTGCATAAATTGTCCATTATATAAAATGATATGTAATTGGTCATGAAATCGACATCAAAAAAATTGTTTTCATCTTTTTTAAAATTTCAAATATATATTTAAATATTTTATTTTTTTATTTTTTTAAGGCATCTTGAGGTTGATGATGAATTCAAAATAAAATTTCAATTCAAAAAGTTTATCTTATGATTTTAAAATAAATCTTTGATTTAATTTAAATAATTTTAATGTAACATGATTAACATGTTATGTAGATTTAAAAAATAAAAAAATTTTGAAAAAATATTTTCTCAATCCATTGATAAAATCGATTTTTACATTTAAATGTATTGATATTTTGAATTCATCATCAGCCTCAAGATGCCTTTTTTTATCTATTTATTTATTTTTAGAGATGACAAAATAAAAAAGACATTACTAATAAAATTAAGCTAACCTTCAATTGTGTATAAAAATGGATCAAAATGATTTTTGATTCTATTAAAATTGATAAAATTATCAAAAGTTAAAAGCTCGCTTAGACTGGCATCGAAAAATGGATTATTTTTTGTTTTGTCATTGTGAACAGGCTCAATACAATCTTCACTTACACTCGAACATTTGGTCGAATTTTCAATCGAACATTGAGAAATATTTTCAGCACTATTTGACTGTGATTTACTATTTGTTTTAATACCTTTTCTATTCGAATTGTTGCTCACTGCTACGTTCATAGTAATATAGCCATAATAATAATTACTTATGCTGTTATCTTTAAAATGCATTATCGAACTTGGAGAAAATGTTGTTGTTGCTGTTGCTGTTGTTGTGCAATTGGGGATTTTTCTATTTTTATTAGTGTCATTTTGTTTGGCTATTTTTTTATTTGACACAAAAAACAATTCAATTAATTTGGACTTAAACTTTTCAATGAAACGTTTTTGTTTTTGTTGATGGTCAGTATTTTGATTGTAAGTTTGGTTCGAGTAAGACATTATGCGTATTATATTGCTAATAAATAGAGTGCACCATAGACCAAGTTTTTTGGCTTTTAATAAAGAAAAAGCATTTAATTGGAAATTTTTAACAAAATACCGAATATCGATTTTATCTAAAAATAGTTAAAATATAAAGTAAAAAACTTTCGCTTTTTTATTTTGGAATAAAGAAAAGAGAAAAAAAAGGAAAAAACATACTCAAAACTAATTGTTCTGAATATATGAATCAAATATTTTTTTCGAATAAATATTTACTCTTAAAACAATATTAAGTTCTATCTAAATTAAGAGAGGACATGACAATTTGGCATTTATAATAACTAAACTAAATAAACTCAAAAGCGTTATTTTATTTGGCGTTTTTCTTCAATTATGCCAAATCTATTTTAAAATAATTTAGAGTCCACTTAAGTCTGTTCAAATATTTTCTACTCTAATATTAAATTTGTATATGGCTGATATTTACTCAATAAAGAACAACGTTGTCCTAGATGTCCGGTATTAATTTCGATGCATTTGAAATTTGTTCGTTAGTGGCAAAAAAATCAAAAACATTGATGAGAATCTAAAGTTTAAAGTTTATTTGAGTGAAAATTAATGAACAATATACTGATGTCCATGACACTTCAAACTATACATGCATGTCATAAGCTATTTGTTTTATTTTGTTGTTTTAATGGTTGTTTCTTGTTTCGCATCTGACAGTTTCTGATTTCTGAGAATAAAAGATTAACATCAACTAATACAATAGCGGCGAGTACCAAAAAATAACCTGTTTTCACCAAATCTATTTAACCTAAGTAATAACAAATAAAATAATGTTAATGAATTAGAAAAAAGAAAAGGCATCCAAAATAGAATTGATTGATTAAATTGATTTTGAATTTTTTTTATTAATAATAATAATAATAATAAATAGATAAGAAAATATAGCTAGACACAAACTAGTGCTGGGTTTGATTAAAATTTGGCAAAATTTGCAATACGACGGATAAGGTTGAATCAAATAACTTCCACTTGGATACTTGTATATATTTTTGCTTAATTTATCTTAATATTTAGCTTAGTAATAATTGCCGAGAGTAATAAATAATTTCTAATTAAATCTAACATACTAAATCATTTAATAGATTTATATTATTTTATTATTTATTTATTTATTATTTATTAAAAATATAGTTTGGGTTATACCGAGGCAGTTTGGAATGGAGCTAAGTAAATCATTTCAGTTAAATGTTGTTAGTTCATACAATAAAAATAGATATAAATAGATGCTATTTAAAAAAAAGAGGCTTTGATTTAATAGATCTTTAGGTTTTGCAAATAAAGCAAAGGTTGCGATAGCTGAATAATCAAGTATAGAAAGCGACGAATATTTTGATTAGTTTGTTTATTTGTTAAGGTGGCTCCTTTGAACGATCGCTGAACAAAAATAACTTCTGACTATAAAGAAAATTTTGAAACTAAAAAAAAACAAAACAAAATGGACATGTAACGACAATTTCTAAATATAAACTGGTCGTTTGATATTCCAAAAATGTAGATTTTTAATGTTCACAAATGTTTGCATAACGGATATATTGTAATTATTTATTAATATTATTTATTTGTATATGTGCGTGTGTGTGTCTGTGAATGTGTTAAAATTGATGTTAAAATCCAGCATTCAAAGTAAATATCGCTTGAATTTAATGAATTTTCTCAGGTAGGGTTTTCGACAATTTTGTCAATCTTAGAATTTTGAAAAACCAAAATAACGATTTTTTTCGACTAGAATTTCATTGCTTAAATATATTTTTTTTAGTTGAAGCCGAATGCGAACATAAAATAATTTCTAAGTATAACAACTCAAGAAAAAATAATTTTAATTTTAAAGCTTGAGTAAATAAGTAGTTGCTCAAAATAACAAAAAAAAATGAATTCAAATAAAATAAAAATAAATCTCATTAAAATAACAAAAGATTAATAGTTTCATTTATTTTGTTGGTTTTAAAAAATTCAATTCGGATTCAATTCAGTTTCAATTCAGATTCAATAACTTTCAAAAGTTAAAATTCAAAATTGAAGCCGACTTAAAGCATTAACAAAAAAAAAAGGCCTACTAATACTCCTATTTTAGATACACTTGAAAATAGTCAAAATTTAATAGAATTGTAAAAATAAGGTGCATCATAAATTAAATGAATTCACCTGTCTGCCCTGGTTTCACAAAAAAAATAAATAAAAAAATAAATTATTCGAAAATTTTCTTGAGAAACAATATCATGTTTTGGCTCAGTTAAAAATGTCATGTCCGTTTGAATGCTGATACATTTGATAGTTATTAAATAAATTTGATTATTGAATAAAACGTAATAAAAGAAAAAATGTAAAGCAATCACAAACAATTCTAATCATTGTGACAATTTGCGACGAGGACTACATGATAAAAGAGGAAAAATTCGAACAGTGTGTTTTTTTCGTTTAGAAAGTTTAATACTTAAATAAGACATAAATTGAGGTTTTTTATCTTTATTAAACAAATAAATTATTATGTAACAGTTTGCTTTGGCAAAATATCTAAATTTAATATTAGTATTAGCTTAATATAAAATAACCAAAATTTAATAATAGCCAAATATTTAATTCAAAAAATGGTAAAAACGATAACTGGATGAAATTCGTTCGCTGCTCTTATATTTAAAAGGTTTCCTAACGTTGACTTTACTTTGATTATGTGTGAGTGAATTTGTGAGTGAATTTGTGAGTGAGTTTGTGTGTGAGCTTGTGTGTTTGTTTAGATTTAATCTAAAGAAAGGTTATCATAACAATTTTTCAAGGCATAGCAGATATATCGGAATTTGTTTCGCTTTAATTTATTATTTTTAATTGCAAAACAGACAAAATTTGTTATTTCAAAAAAAACATAAATAAAATATCTTAATTAATAAAATCAATTATTAGTCTTGTTATTTCAATAATCACTAGCTCTCAATCATTAAATGCTACTGATGAAGCTGCTGCTTGTGTTTATTATGCTTTATTCGAACCTGCCAGTTATCTCCTAAATGAAATCATAGATTTTTGTCTAAATAACAACTACAACAGCATGGCATTCATGCATCCTTCTGAACATATCTAATTCTAGCAAGTTCATTTGCCTGGATAAACTTTTTTTTTTTATTTCTTTCTTCTTTTTTTATTTCGTTCTTCTTTTTTTTTCTTTTCTCTATTTCAATTTCGGTATATTCAATTAACAAAAAATAGAACTTACTTGTGGATTTATATGTATTCTTAGTAGGTCTTAGATTTGGCTTTATTTATGTTATTTGCGCGATGATTTGTTAACTCTATTTGAACGGATTTTACTAAGCCACTCGAATTCAATTCGTCTATGTCGACTAATCTGCATATATTGCTAAATGAACATGCTCGTTAAAATGACAATTGATTAGAACGACAAGAAGAGGGCTTTGAATTTTGAAAAGAAGTGTACAAAGACAAAAATAGGTCGGCTCAGCTTGGCTCGAATCGGATCGGCTAATCTGTGCTCAGCTTTGCGTTTGCGTGGCCCAACTATTTGATATTCAGTTTAACTTAATACTTTGTGTGTTGGTGAAAATTTAGACTAAGCAAACAATTTGCCAAATAACTGAAATATTTTGTATTAAATCTTAGAAAAAAATTTATTGCTAAATATATCACATAAACAACAACAAGAGACAACAACAATATAGGTCAATAAAATTTATTCACCCCTTGTTCTTTTATCAATTCATTTAACTATCTATCCATCCATTTCAATATATAATTTAGCACAAATTTTTGCCCCATAGAAAAATTTACGAACTCGGACAACCATCTTTTGTTGTTGTTGTTGTTGTTGTTGATAACCTTTTTGAAAATTTTTTTTTTCTCTCTTACGTGGAAGAGTTGGCCCTTTGAGTCATTGTCTTACATTAACATGCTTTTAGACTACTTGCAAACAATAATAAAAATAACAACTTAATTGATTTCATAGTCCTATATCAAGATACTATCGACTTTATGTATAACATACACAAAATTCAACTATGTAATTAGCTAAGGCCCAGTTAGTAGTTAGTAGTCAGCAGTCAGCAATCAGCAATCAGCAGTAGTTGATAGTTGATTTGAATTTGAATATCAGTCAAGGGAAAACTCTAATCTTTTTAATGTATGTGAATTAAAATATATTTTGAATTAAAATCAGCAGGATAGTGAGCATCACGTGAATTCTGAGAAATTTCAATCAGATTTAGAACAAGATCTCATCCGAGAATACAAGGAGATTAAGAAATTTTGATTTTATTAAAATATATGAAATTTTAGAATGAAATCGATTCTTTATTTTTTTTTCAAAGATACCATAAAGCAAAAGATTAAGAACATTTACAAAGAGCTTTGGAACGGGCGAGTAAAAGTATAACTAAAAAAAAAGCATCTAATCAAAAGTTTATTTTATCATTAGATACAAATATTTTTAATAAAAATATCTTAGGACCTTGATTAAGTACCATTTTTTTACTTACTTGACTAACTTTAAAAACAAGCAGAGGATCTAAGGTTCGAAGCTCGCTAAGGGATAAAATTTCTTAAAAATATCTGTGCAGTACGGGACGCATTTTTAAACCTCTTTCATTAAAAATAAGTGAGATCGGTTTCGACTGGTTATTAATTGCGGTGTAAAAAATCAACTGGATGCAGTAACGTTCGTTTCAGATCGGAGCCGTTGCTCAAAAAGGCACTGGTAAAGGAGATGAACTCCGTCTCTATTATGCGCTTGGATAGAAAAGAGACAAATGTATACACTAATAAGCAAATTTCGGCCTCCTATCTTAAGTTTGTTGATAAACTTAAAAAAACTCGCTCATGCAAATCTTGGCAATCGCGTGAGTCTCAAAAAAAATCTCACACTTTAATAACTAAACAAAAGTTAAAAAATCTAATCAAATATCTAATTATAAATTTCTTATCATCTATCGTTAAGCTTTTTATTGTTTTTTCCTTTAGAATTCATAGTATTCTTAAATATGGACAATGCCTATGAAATTTATTTTGACTTGGTTCGAACAAATATTTTTATTATTATATTGATAAATATTAGAAATAATTTATCCCGTTTAACAAAATTCTTTAAAAAGATTTGTCACAAAAAATAATAACTAATTTTATTATTTTTGAAGTATTTGTCTTTTTTTTATTTACTAAGATATTGATGTTTATTAGTAACCGACAAGCCATCAAGTGACTTAATTTTTTTTGTTAATTTGTCAAAAATGACAACGAAACAAAAAATTTAATTAGTAATATATAATTTTCTAAAGAATTAAAAAAAAAACTTTCTTTTAATCAATTATTTGAAGTGGATCTAGATGCAGCCTTTGTTTTGTTATAAAAAGTCATCTGACGTTTATTATTTAAATAATTTTTTGAATAAAACTCAATAGCCATTCTAACAATTCGATATGTTAAAAATAAAAACAGTAAAATTACTGCACAGAAATTATTCAAAAGAAAATGTTTAGAAAATTAAAAAAGCTTGTGTATTTTTACAGACTCAGGTTTTTAGATAATGAAGCTGTTTACTTTAAGGTAAAAGTAATCCCAGCAATATAGAGCTAAATAAAAAAAAAATAAGCTATTATTTTACACCAATTCTTAAGATAAAAATTAATTTATAAATTCAATTTACTTAACTGTTGTCATTATGCAATTTTTATTTGCATTAACCTAGTGTTAAAAAATTGAAATGGCAAAGTGATTATGCATTTTAAAGTCAAAGAAAAAACTTGACTTTATAAAGATTAAACGCGACCAATATACGATATTTGAACTTTTAAATAAATGCTTTAACCTAATCTTGATACAACATCTAACTTGATTTAAAATACGACAATTTTACTTTTTTCACAAATATTTTACTTACAAACAAATAAATACTGCATTAGATAAAACAAAATAATTTTGTTAAATAGAATTTTTTTCCCCACAATTTAGTAACTTTTTTTTTCCAATTCTTTCTTAATGTGGTCAAATTAACCAAGTTATTTATAAAATAAATAACAATGTTTAAAATTAATCAATATTTTTGGCGCAATGAAAATGTTAACCTAATTGAATAATTAAAAATTTTTCAAAAACATGTTCAACTTTAGAGCAAATAGTAAAGGATGTCGTTTGTTAAAAACAAATAGCATCTCTTTATTTTTCAAAATGTTTTTATACATCATTGATTCATTAGATTTAATCAATTTTATTTTTTAATTACTAAAATTTTTTCGTTAATTAATACAAAAAAGAACAAATTAAAAATTTATGATTATTGTGTTATTACTTTAAATTTTATTTTTAAATGCAACAAAATTTATTAATCAAGAAATTTTTTATTTTTTTAGTTAATGCTAGACCAATTAGCCATTTGAAAAAAAAAGTTTGTATAAGAGCCTAGAATTTTCATATTTCTAAATTTTTGTCGATTGATTTTTTACTTAAAAAATCGATATTTACTTATCGTTTCTTAAATACTTAGTGGTTGTCAAAGGGTTCGATGTTCTAATTGATTCTGCATATTGTGTACGGCTTTTGAAACGGTCAGTATGGAGTATTAAAATTCCTTTGATTTTATTGAAGTTGAAACTGGTCTTAGCTATAGAACTATTTTGGCTAACCACTTTAATATGCATAGGATGCAGCCACGTTGAGTCCACAAAAAATAAAATAAAATAATAAGGTATCTTGAAGTTTAGTATCAAAAAAACAGATCAAATAGTATTTTGTTTCTAACTTTTGAATGGTATTTGATAAAATCTCTCTGCAAAATGCTAAATAATGCAACAAACATGCTAAATATTAGATGATGTCTTGCAAAAACTGCAATTAAATTGCGCAGTTGAATTAAATACTTTTTAATGACGTGCATTTTTCTGCAAATAATGAAGAGTTTTTTCAGTCAAAAGTTAGGAACAAAATACTATTTGATCTGATTTTTCATGGAATAAACATGCCCCGTGATGATGCACATTGTTCCAATATCATATAATAATAAAATATTTAAGAATAAATCATTAATTTTTTTAATAGATTTTTTTAAAAATATTCTCAACGATAAAATTATTTAAATGAATACCTAAAAATAGCTAATAATAATTTTCTTGAATTTTAGAAATAAAAATTTAATTTTTTTTATTTAGTTACTAAATTTATGCTTCAAATAAAATATAATTAAAAGAAAAGAAAATAACAATACGCTATTTGCAGGCAAAGTAAAATTTCTGATCAAATTTCATTTTGCTCATTTTGATTTAAAACTTTGAAAAATACAATCCAATAAATTAGCAAATTTCAAAATTTTCAAATTATGATCGACTCTAATTAATGCAAAATTATAAAAACTTTGTAAAACTCATGGACACGATTAAGAATTCTTAGTATAAATGAAATTAAATAACTAAAGATAAAGAATTTGATTTTAAATTTTTTTCTTTAAAAGTTTTAGATTTTAAAATCTAAAACTCGGAAAGAAACAAAACTATGCAATTTCTTTAAAAGTGTAGTACTTAGTTAATTTGCTCACAAAATGTTCTCCAAAACAGTGTTCAATTCAATCTAATGACAACATTGCTGTTCATAATCATCTTGATGTTGGTTGCAATGATTGACTGAAAAATGGTATTCTGAAGGCAGACGTTCTTTAAAAAATGAACTTCTGAAGAAATTCCCTCCGTGTCCATTTGGCATGCTACGGTTCAGAAAATCCTTGAATCTCTTTTTGTCATAAATCTAAAATTCAATGGGTTTGCCTTAAAATTTATTCATAGTTTTTTTAGTAAAACTGTTTTGTTTTTGCGAATTGGTTATACAGGATGAGAAATTGCTTGTATATTAAAAATGCTGACTATGGAAGAAAAAAAATTTTCTCATTGTTAAAAAAACCTTATCTTTTTAAATTTAATTGTAAAACGATATTAAAATTGATTCATTAAAAAATTAAAAATTAAAAATTATTATTTTATTTTTTATTTTCTTCCGTGAAATAGGTGTGGTTTTTCTAGAGCAAGACAGAAGGTAAGCAAGTCAATGATTTTGGACCTGTGATTGAGAAAAATACTTAAAATTTTATGTAATTATAAATATTGCTTTCAGTTAAAATTAACTTAAAAACAGCAGTCATATATCGTTCATTTATTTATAAATCTGATCAAACCTTGGCTCCTTCGGTTTTTACTTAAAATTATTATTTATATCAAGAAAACATAATAGTGTACATAAGTTTGCGTTAATTTGCATAAATTAGAGACGATCATAATTTGAAAATTTTGAATATTTAGTTAAAAATGAAATTTGCAAATTATTTTGAATCAAATTATGTAATTTAATGAAACTCATATTATTTAATAGACTCATATTTTTCTGAGCCGTAATATTTTGAAACCACAAAATGAGTAAAATTTACCACAAAATAATATCATTTAATAACATTTAATAATATCTTAACTAATCTGATATAAAAAGCACTATTTTGATTAAGATACAATAAATTAAGTAAAAAAGAAATCAATATCAGTAAAATTAATTAATTTTTTTGTTGCACCTATATGACAATAAAAACCTCTTTTTTTAAAGTAATTTTGAACCACAATTGCCACAAAATTTTTCGGCAATATTGTTTGAAGTTTTTTTTTTAGGTAGAAGGTAAAAAAAAAATTTAATTAAAAATTTAATGTAAAATTTAAAATTTAATTTTTAATCTTAAATTTTCAAACACTTCTAATTTATATTATTTTAATTTTTGTTTATATATTGAATAAAAAACATTAACAATGGGGCTGAAAAGAAGGCTTTTGCCGTTCGAGTAAGTCCCGGGAAATTCCCAAATTTATTTTTCAAATAAAATAGAAGGTAAAACCTCATTCATATTGATTGGTTGACTGATGACATTTAATCTTTTGTTTTATTGATCATTACTAAATTCATCGGATTCTATGTCAGCTTTACCACTTTACAAGAACCGTTGCTTGATATTGAAAAGCTTTTTTGTTTTTCGACTAAGCACCTTGTTTACGTTTACTGCGAGAATGCCGCAGAGAATTACCCCTTCTGACCATGTAAATGTTGTCTTTGAGATGTTGAATTTGTTTTGACTTTTTGTTCAAGTTGTAGCCATAAAAATGATGCCTGTTTTTTTTTACCCATTCGTCAACAAAATTTTTTCAGTTTTTTTTTTGATTATTTATTTTTTTATTTATTTATTTATCAGTTGAGTTTTTATTAAATGTGTAGTAGTTTGATTGAATTGGTTATAAAAATTAATTAATATTTGACAGCTTATCTATTTAGTGGAAATTTATTTAAATTAGTTACGTTTTTACAAATTAGTTATTTTTTTATTTATATTGTGATGTTTTTACTTATTAAGTGTAAATTTTCCCCATTTTTGTGACGCCCTTTTCTCAAAGAAATTCAGCAAAATTGGTCAAGAATTTAATGATTTATGAATCACTTTGTTTAATTCCGTTTTATTTTTATTTTTATTTCCGTTATGTTTTATTAGAATTCGCATAAATTTTGCAGACTTCCACAGTAGGTGAAACAAAACTTGTTTCACTTTGTTTCATTTACAGAACAAGTTTTTGACATTTAGAACAAAAGTTATAAAATTTTTTTATTTTTGTATTGGAAGTTTTGTATGAAATTTCACAATGCCTCTACACATAAAATAAAAAACCAAATGTTTAATATTTATAATGTTTAATTTGCTAAGAAAATAAAAAATAATTGTTTATTCTTTCTTTTGATATTTTTTAAAAAAAAGTCTGAAAAAAAATATAAATCTTGAATTTTACTTTTTTTTTGATTATTTTTTAAAATTTAAAATAGTTAAAGCTCTGGCCAGTTAAAAAAATTTTATCTTTTTGTTAAGTTAGTTTTAGAAAAAGTTTCTTTCATTAAATTAGTAACTTTTTTATCAAATATTATAAAATAGTTAGTAATAAAAAAGAATATATATTTTTTTTGATTTTTTAAAATACTAGATTATTTTTAATATCTAATCACACCATTATTATTAATAAATGTAAAATTTTCAAAGTAATTTATTTATTCATAAATTTATTTCAAACACTGTTTGGCTAATGCATTTAGAAAATTTGTTCTTTAAAATAAAATGAACTAAATTTAATAATTGATTCTAAAAATTGAGTTAAAAAATGAAACAAGAATCGAAAAACAACGAATCTAGTTGTTCTGTTCAGTCCTTTAGCGGTGCAAATCAGCAGACCATAAACGCCAATAGCACAAAAATAACTCAAGGGCAAAGATCAAATCCAGTGGCTGTCCAGCAAAATCTAGTAAATTGGAAATGGGTAGTGATCGATCCAGTTCGATTCAAAGATTATCCTATTCCATGTATAATACGCCATAACGATTCTGTAAAGGAATATGTGTCGGTTCGAATAGTTGAAAAAGTTATATTGTCCAAATTTGAGGCTAATTTATCCGAAGAAGCTAAAAACTTCGGCGTTCTGACCACATTCTTTTGTACAACTGATGAAATATTCACTTTAAACGACATTAATGAGAATCATGTCGATCGATTGTATGGAAATGAAAAATTCAAAATTGACATTGATACATTAGTCTGTTTGAAAGCATTTTTAGAATTTTATGAAATCATTCAGCGAACAGTTTGCTTCAAAAATGATATAAACCAGAATGCTCAAAATAAACTTCACCATCATCAACTACAACAGCAACATCAACACTTACAATTACAGCAACAGCAACAGCTACAGTTTCAGCAAAATTTACATCACCAACAACAGCAACAACATCAGCAACAACATCAGTACCAACACCAACACCAACACCAACAACAACACCAACAACAACAGCAACAGCAACAAAAATTTCATTTACAGCAAGCACAAAGTATTCAAAATTTTCGAATGCCTTTACCAAGAGCAGCTGCAAGTGCTGGTTATCAACAATTTATTCAAAATTATCCAAACCAGTTATCACAACGATTAGTGCAACGATTGCCAAATTTTAATCAATACAATAATAGTAATCAAAGTAATCCAAGTCATTTTGTCAACTTTATTCCAAATATGATTAATAATTTGCAAGCAAATCAAATTAATCCGATACAACACAAAATTGTTCAAATAGTTGGAGCTGCACCAGGTCAAGCGTTACCGATAATTCAAGCTACAACGACTTCTTCAAATCAAATGACTAATCTTAGAAATCAAAATCAAAATTTAATTAATTGTCTAAACAGTAATCAAATTCAAACAAGTTTACAGCAAAAAAATCCATCATTAAGTTCAAAAGATGCGTCTTTTCGCAACCATCCTTTGCCAAACACGACTATACGCAATCTAACACCACCATTAACGCCTCTAGCAAGTATGGTATCTAATTTGGCCAATGATGCTCAATGCAACAATGCTCAACCTAGAAATTTTCAACCCAACATTGTTCAACCCAACAATGTTCAACCCAACAATGTTCAACCCAACAATGTTCAACCCAACAATGTTCAACCCAACAATCTACAACCCAACATTGTTCAATGCAACAATGTTCAATTACCAGCTGTTAGGGAGGAAACAAAAAGTGTAGCAAAAAAAGAGGAAAAATTAAATCGCCTGGACACAAGCACAGATATATTTTTGATTGATGACGATCAGTTGAACAAAAGTACGGAAGCTTGTAACCAAAGTATCGATGAGAACGCTATTGATTTCAATGATGAAACATATGGTTTTGTTCAAGTGAACGACAGAATCTTGCTTTACATAGACGTAGAGGACGCCATCTATCGCTACAATAGATGCTTGCCCAAATGCAGCAAACATGTTTTGCTAGTTCACTTGGTGAAACAGTTGAATGTCAATTGTGAAATGAATGATTTGAAAAAAAATTTAAAAATAAAGATCATAGAAAATAATGAAAGGATAAAAAATTTGATCAAATGGTTTAATCAAAATCATGCGCCCATGAGTTTAGATGTGGTCACAGAGTCCAAACTTGAACTGGTCAATATAATCCAATTTCAAAATGTGTATGCCAAAGAGGCAATTTTTTTCAAAAATTTACACTATTTTAATCAGCCTGGCATTGACTACTATGCCGAATACAACAAGATATTGTGTATGCAGGGCGGCTTTGTCTATGTGCCCATTGGAAACAAGCGTAATATTCGACCATTTGTTCGGTTAGGTGATCAACTTTTGGTCTCATGCAATCTTGTCGAGCTGGTGTCCAAATCGCTCTATTCGAACAGATCTGAAATGGAAACTGAAAAAGTTACTTTAGATTTGCGTAAAGATTTTAAGCTCATTGAGCAAATAAACGAGTTTTGTCGTCTGCAGACATTTTATTTGTCACTACATGCAAATAAGGACTTTAGAAAAAAAAATACTCAATTTTTTAATTTAAAAAAGTGTCTCTCTTTATTTCCAGACAATTTTAAAATTCTTTGTAAATTTGATTCTAACTTTCCCAAATCGTGGCTCAATGACTTGGACAAAATTGACAAGCAAAACAACAAACAATCCGCACTAAACACTAATCGTCCACCAGCCGATCACACACAAGCTGGTGACGATGGTGCCGATAACGGCCAAGAGTCAGTGTACATGTCGCCTCAAAGTGATGACCAGTCCGCTCTTCAAACTATTTCGATGACACTTTTGAATCAAAAAAATTCAAATCAATTTAGCCAAGAGGATTTCAAGCACAAGCCCAGACTTAGGTCGTACTCGGAATCTTCTGTTCTGCTCAAATTTTCAAACAAAATCAAAAAACTCATCAAATACAAATACCTTTTTAGAAAGAGAAATTCATGCACTGCTCTGCAATTTTTAAATCGTGATCAGCTGATTGCCAAAGACCATTTGCTCAAAAATCAAGTTCTAACTTACATGGACAAAATATTGGAGAAAAAGAACATTGAAAAGAAACTAAGCAAAAAAGACAAAATTCAAACTAGCGTACCCATTGAGATAAAGCAAGAAAAAATCCACTCGCATAATCAACATGAACAGCTAGACTTGATACAGTTGCCGTCCACTTCCAGTTTCAGCTCTCAAAATGTTTTTTCGCCAAAAACAAATCAAAAATCAAAACTCTCTCCACACACTCCTCCTACAATTGAATCTTTAAAGAAAGAGCTCCAAATTAAAACAAAATCCAAGCATTCACCAAATGGTTGTTCTTTTTTGATCGATTCGCCCTCTCAATCCAAACCCAAAATACAAATCAAACGCAAAAAGTCAAAAATTGTGGACGAATTTAGAAAACGCGCTCGTCTAATCGGTCAACAAAAAGAGCTGCATGAATTGAAAAAAGATTTGAATTTTGTAGTGCCCGACAATAGAATAATGCCACTGAGTGAAAACGAACATTTTAATTTTGTTCGCAAGAAAATGGACGAACCGAAAAATCTCTCAGCTATCAAACAAGCTGATCAAACTGATTTGTATTCAACTGATTCGTTTGACGAAAATTTTTATATCAAAAAATATAATGTAAATGCAAATTCAAAAGTAGTTGTAGAAAAAATTGACATAGGAAAGTACTTGAAGAGAATGGATCAAGTTAAAAAAGTCAAAAGAACAAAAAGTAAAAATGCTTACAAATCGGACAAACTATCAAAGTCATTGTCTTCGAAAACAAGTCGTGCTTGTAATTCAGCTGATGTTAGTCTAAATGAGAATTTATTCAAAAAGCCAAGCAAAACTAATGTCTTGCGAATTGAGTCCGATGACGAAGATCAACTACCAAGACTTGATTTAGATTATAGTAAGCCATAGAATAAAAATTACCTTTTTTTTTTCTTTAAATTTTTTAATATTAAAATTTGTATAAATAATATTGTTGATTTACAAAAAAAACTTAATAAAAACAGTGTATTTTTGTTTAAATTTTTAAATAAGTTGTTTTTAAAGCTATCATAAAAGATTATTATTATATATTATATAAAAGTTAATTTTTTTTTATCTCATTGATAACTGTATTATTTATCCATTTTTAAAATTAGAATCTAAGATGACTTGGTTTTTATTATGAAACATTTTTATACTTTTGCTTGCATACTTACGAAGAAATAAAAGCTATTTTAATCAAATTCTAATTTTTTATTTTATAGCTTGTCAATTGATAACTGATCACGTTAATTTTTTTATTTTTATTTTAATATTTGCTAATGATTTTATCTTACCATCTTATAAAAACCAAATTTTGAAGAAAAAAAATTCCTCAGATTATTTAAATTAAAGAAAATGTCTTAAAAAATTTAACTTTTATTATGGAGCTAAAATAATCAAAAAAAAAGATAATTTTTAGTTTGATTTATATTTTTTAAAATAAGTAAAAGTTTATTTAACAGCGTTCAAAATCAGAAATTTTTACTGCTACTCCAATTTTAAACTGGATTTTCTTTATGTGTTAAATTGTAGTAGATGAGACGTCCACCTTGTGTCAGTTGAGCGCATTCATTTGTAAAATGACATGCAAACAATAATGGGTTGATTGGTTTGACCATTATGGCAAATCTCATGAATATCAATGAATAAATGCACATTGCTAATGTCATTTTTGGACTAATAATGCTCACATCTTTTTTCAAATCAGCCAATGCAGCTAATGGAAGTCCCCAGTTTGCAACTTAAACAAAAAGATTGATTAAAAAGAAAACTCCAAATGTCGAACATGAATTTTACCAGGTCCCCAAAAATGAGTGCTTGTAAAATAATTCAGCGTTTCTTTAGACTTTACAGTGGCAATTATCCTTTTAAACAATGACAATTTATTTGAAGCCATTATCTATTGATCTAATTCAAAAATTTTAAACAAAAATGAAATATGATTTCGAATGAAGGATTAACTTGGCATTTATTTTTAGGTAAAAGTGCCATTTAAA
Organism: Brachionus paranguensis; assembly: GCA_016802215.1. Lineage (NCBI taxonomy): Eukaryota > Metazoa > Rotifera > Eurotatoria > Ploima > Brachionidae > Brachionus > Brachionus paranguensis. Next base: position 2,063,695 of record JAESIX010000016.1, on the reverse strand, counting down.
ACGCAAAGCTGTTGTAGATTTTTTCACAAAACAACTTTTGTTTTAGTTTTGGCTTTAAATCGTTCAATACATGCATTTTAATTTCCAAATAAAAAATGTAATAGCATAATAAATTTGGCATAATATTCTTGAATAATTTTACTTAGCTTGGCAAACAAAAGTTTTATTTTTTCTATTTTAAATAAAAATTTAAATCTAAACTTGAGAAAAACTTAATTTTTGAATTCTATTCGTCTTAATGATAGAGGAGGTCTAGATAATTTCCGACGAATCGTTCATAAAAGATGGTTTGGATCCAGAAAAGAAAAATAATAAATTAATAAATTCTCAATCGCTAATAATAATATAAGTTATCTAAATTCCAAATAATAGATTCTTGTATATCCATGGATAAAAGACTGAAAATCGGGAAATATTTTAAAATGTATATTTTGTGATAAACCACCTGATTATAACTGATATATGTGAATTTAAAATGGGTAAAAATAAAATAAAAAGTGGTTCATCGAATATTACAAAAACCAAGATGAACAACAATCAAGAATCAGTTGTAAAACCCAAACAAAAAATTGGAATTTTTAAAAAAATTAAAACTAAAAAGCTAAAGAATTTTCAGTCAAACAAATTGGGTGCAAAAAACAACATGTTAGAGAAGAAAAACAAAATAATACATCATCATTCAAAAAATCAGATAAGAAATGACAAAACTTTGAAAAAAGTTGAATAAAATGAATTTCAGTCAAAGAAAATTCTTTTTAAATAGTTGTAAAGAATTGAACTTAATTTGCTACATTTCTGCCATAATATGCTACTTAAAATAAACTTAGGTCTTTAAGGTCAGACATGAAAAACGCTCGTCTAAAATAAATAAAGCATTTGAATAAAAAAGCATAAAAACCTGAGAAAAAAATCAAAATAATGGCATTCTTGAAATCTAAAAATGAAAAAACTACATATAAATAAGTTTAAAATCAATCAGAGACAAAAATCTGGATTATGCATTTTTTTCATTTAAGACTGAACACAATGCCGAAATGGCTTTGGAATTAACAAATTTTAAATCAGTAAATAACAAACAACTCAAGGTAGACAAAAGGTTTTGATGAGAATGACGATAAACAAAAAGAAGATGATAAAAAGCTTATTTTCCGTGTCTTTATTTTGTAATTTAATTCAAAAAATTTAATTTAAAATTGGATTATTTTTTAAATCAATATTTATTAAATAAACACTTTTTTTATACTTTAAATAAAAAATTATATGTTTGACAAAAAATGTATTAAGTTAAATATATAAAGTTTTCATGCGATCATAAATTCGGCAGTGGTTTTTAAAGAAAAAATTATGGGTTAACAAAATATCTGGTTAACAACTAATAAAAATAAGTATGAATGCTTAAAATTTTATTTGAACACAAAAGCATCATGAGACAAAAATGTTATACCATGTGAAGTGGTTCTGCTTGAGACGATCCACTATTCGCAGCTTGATGTTCCTGGTTTTAGTGAAAAAAAATTTAAAAAAAAATAAATCAACAATTTTTTCATAAAAGCATACTTCATAAGCTATGGTAGTATCTTTGTCTTTTAGATTTAAAATTTCTTTGTAACGTCGTCTAAACAAGTAAAAGGAAAATTTTTTTTTTCAATTTTTTTTTAAACAATAATAATTTTACCCTATTTTCATTTGAACCTCGGCGTTTTTAGCAATCTTGGTCCAAAGAGCTAATTTATCTATTTTCGATCTTATATTAACCCAAACACCATTAACATATGGTCCTTCGTCAAAAAATTGATCACCAATTAAAGCCAATAGCTTAAATTAAATATTTAGACAAAAAAATATTAAATTTTATCGTTGTTTTAATAATCCTTACGGTGTTCAACCAATACATATCAAGATTAGTATTATGATACTTTTTATCTAGATTCAAAATCCATCTTCCTCCGTCACAATTTTGAGGATCTTCCCACATTGGTGGTATGTCTTTCTAATTTATTTTTTTTTTAAAAAAATATTATTCAAAATTGATTAAAAAAATTCTATCAAAAAATACTTTAAAAAACATGTAATCGCATCCGACATTCACTTTGCTAACTAATTGAATATGATTGTAAACTCTTCAATGATATTAGAATTAATATTTTTTAACGAAACAAAAAAATTTCAAAAAATCACCAACCCCCAAAAATCTTCAACAAAATCCACGGTTGTTATAAATTTAACATTTTCTTTCCATTCTTTGGATCTTTCGTTTTTATAGAACCAAAATGACCACGAGTCCTCGAGCGGAAATTTTATATTAGGATTATTCAGAATGGTTTGAACTTGATCTTTGGTCGCAACAGTATTTTGTTGTTGCTTATTATCGTTGGTTTGTTGTGGCAAAACGTCAGTGGTCATTTTTTTCAAAGTTCAAAGAGCTCTCTGTCAGTGTCTAACTTTAAGCCGATAGATAAATTAAGGTTAAGTTGATAGAAAGTGTTAGAAGTAGTAGTAAAAGCATGATAGAAAAATTGTGCATATTTTTTTGATAATTTTTCAAATTGTCTCTTTAAATCAAAAAGAAAAAAAAAGAGTGAAATAGATTTTAAAAGCGCGCTTGGCTTCAATGCTTTATTAAACAAAAAAGAAAAAAAATTGTGAATGTTCATTGAGTAATTTTTTTTGTTGACTTTAGTTTAAAATTAACTAAAATGAAACTTTAATTATGCTCCATTTGGGAATAGAAGATCTCGTTTCGAACGAGTTTTGAAATTTTTTCTTTTATTATCAAAAAGTTTCTCTCTCTCTCTCTCTCTCTCTCTCTCTCACTCTCTCACTCTTTTCGTTCTCTCCCTACTAATTCGCAATAATATGGGTCTTCTCTTAATTATGAATTTATTTCCATTGCATTCGCATCTTAATCAAAAACTTGCATAAATCTTATGTTGCATTCATTTAATAAAATCAAGTGAATCAAGCAGAGTGCTAAAATTTGGCTTGAGCACCCAAGTCAAGTCTTGGATTCAAATTATTCTGTAAATAAATGGCTTAATAAATCAAATAAAATTTAAACTAGCACAGTTAAATTGGATATTCAATTTTTTATTTAAAATTATTCTGATAATTGGGACAATTAAACGAACATTTAAATAAACTCGAATTTTTGTTTTTAAAATAATAAATAAATTTGAAAATTTTTTAAATTTTTTAAATAATTTATTTTTTTAATAAAAAAAAAGGGGCATTTTGATCGAAGACAATTTAGAAATAAATTTACATTTATCTCATTATCATTTTTTTAATTAATATTATTATTTTTATTATAATAATTGTTATTGCTTTTGTTATTTCTATATATTATAATAAGAAAAAATTATAGCAAAATTTTGCATGATTATTGCTCGTGCAAAAATCCAAAATCCAAAAAAAGAAAAAAAAAAGAAAAATAATTCGAAGAAAACAATTATAACAAAAATAATAAACCCATATAGAATAAACTTAATAATTTTGGGCTGCATTCGAAATAAATAAAATAGCAATTATAATACTCGAGCATAGAATTAAAATATTTTTGTAATCATCATAAAATTTGATTAGACTTGCTCGTATAAAAATCCAATCTCAAGCCGACCGAATTGACTGAGCGAGCGACTAAACAACAACGATCGAGCCGCGCCCCACAAAACAAGAAAAAAAAGCCAAAAATTTTGTTGTTTCGCATTTCAGAGCGATAAGCTAGGCATTGTCAAAGAAAATAGAAAAAAAAAGAAAGAAAAAAAAGCGATAAGAATCAAGTTGCCAGGGACAACTTATGTTCAAATTATCTTAATTAAGATTTAAATTCAAGTTTAATTATTTAGAATTTATGTGGTAATATGAGCGCAGAAAATGAATGTGTCAAGTTAAAAGTAAATAAATCGCTCAATAAGCAAAGCACTAATTTGCTAAATAATGAGACAACGAACCCAATGACAGATCAAACAGCTTCCACCAGAGTCGAGTGCCATTCACCAACACTAGTCTCTCAAACAACAGCAAACAAGAATGAACACTACCAAGAAGAAGACGACAAACAAATGCTTGGCGGATGCTGTGTATGTGGAGATGACACCGGATACTCGAACAATTTGCTCGTCTACTGTGACGGAGTCGATTGCAAAGTAGCAGTGCATCAGTGTTGCTACGGAATTTTAAATGTGCCCGACGATTCCTGGTACTGTGGCTCGTGCAAACATAAAATAGAACTAGCTAGCAATGCGCTCAAGAGCAAATGTTGGCACGGTGGCCGCCATTTGCACGACCAATTCAAAAAGCTAACCTGTGAACTGTGTCCGTGTCGAGATGGAGCTCTTAAACGCACACAATGCAACAAATGGGCTCATGTGGTTTGTGCGCTGTACATACCGGAGATAAGTTTTGGCAATGTGAAAACAATGGAGCCAATAATTCTAAAGGACATCAAATGCCAACGATTTGATAAAAAGTGTTCGTTGTGCCTAAACACAGATAATAGCTGCAGTCAAGGCGTCTATGTTAATTGTGGCTATAAAGATGGTTGTCAAGAGTGGTTTCATGTGACTTGTGCTCAGCGAAAGGGCCTTTTGTGCGAAGAGTCCAACACCTCGTACAAAAATAATCTAAACTATAGTATTTATTGTAGTGAACATTTGAATTTGCTTTTGTCTCAGTCGACAACTTGTCTAAAAAGACTGCCACCATTTAATTCAAGTCTTTGTCCAGTGTCCAATCCTTTGAACAAAAACAATCTGGGCAAAAGTGTTTCCACTCTAATCCACTGTGTAAATAAGTCGCTAATTTCGAACACAATAGTCGATGATCTGAGCGCTTTCATTGAGACGCGAGAAAAAGAAAAACTTAAAGAAAAATTGAAGCTGAATGCAAAGAAAAGTTCACGTGGTGAAAACATGAGCAAGTCGCGGCCATCTCTTGTCAAAAATTCCAAACAAAAACAAGAGGCCATCATTGACTTAAGCGAGAAAAAAAAGAAAAGGTTTTCTTTCAACAATTCATCGTCGTCTCTAAGTCAACGATCGACAACTAAACAGTATAATGTAAATAAAGCCAAATTAGACTCGAATGGAACAGATGAGTTTGACAGAACGAAAATTTCACAAAGCGAGTCCAAGTCGAATGTAAGCTTGTTTTTCTTTTCTTTATGGCTAATTTTTTACTGAGTAAAAAACATGCATCTTTTTTAAACTTTATTTTCCTATTTTAATTAAATGCAAAACACTTTTGATCAGATAAAGTTGAAATAAAACTTTTAGACAAAATTAGATCATATTTTGAAAATAAACAATTTTCGTAGAATAATTTTTTGACAATAAAAAGTACGATAATAGGTCAAATTAAGATTAAGACATGCAAGCAATTGTTTCGATAAAAATTTTATTTTTGCCAAGATATTGCCAAGTGCCTTTTTATGTTGAAAAATTAATCAATTTAAAAAACTTCATAATAATTTTAGATACAAAAATATTAAGTTAATTTTTTTTTACAACAATTATTTACAAATCAAGCTTATTTATTTAAATTTTCATTTCGATTAAAAAAAAGATCAATTTCGAAAAATTGATAAGAATCTAAACATAGCATCAAATATTATTAGGTATTGTGAAATTCAAATACAAATTGAACACAAATTCTTCTTTTTTTGATGAATTAAAATTAATAAAGTTATTTAAAAAAATACTGCAACATACTTTGTTACACCTTTATTACCCAAAATAAAATCTTTATTTTCTTTTTTTTTAGTAAATCAAATCAATAATCAATTTAAATCTCATTGATGTTTTATTTTTTGTTTTATTCTAACATGAGAACAATAATATTAGGTAAAAGAGGTGCAACAAAGTATGTTGCACTATCTTGCAGTATTTTTTTAATTTTTTTTCATTAAATTTAATTTTAATTGATCAAAAAAGGAAGAATTTTTGTTCAATTTGTATTTGAATTTCACAGTACCTATTATTATTTAATTTTAATTTTCGAGTTCTTTGTCTACCAAGTTTGCCATATTTATTTTTAGAAAAATTTGGTCCAACCGAGACCAACTGTGCCCAACGAATTCATTACACCAAACCGTTTCGTTTAAATTTCAAACAAATTTCAAACAAAATATTAATATAAAATATTTTCTTGAAAAATAAACAAGGATTGGTGTTGCAAATTAAAAAAAAAGAATAGTATTTAATGTACGAAATAAGTGATTAAATTCATTGATTTATGCTTTATTTTATTTCTTAAAAATCAAAAAACAAAATCGAACAAATTAATTAACACATATTGAACTTAATTTGGTTAAAAAAATCAAGAAAATCTGTTCTATAATTCTCTTATAATTTGTTCTCAAATTTCGACAAAATAAAAAAAAGTACATTAAATATTTTTTCAATTTTTAGAAAAAATAACCTGAAAAACTATCAAATTATTTAATTTTTTAAATAGAGATATTTTGAATTTTATCCTGCTGTTTTTTTTTTTAAATAAAGCCAGTTCTTTTTTGGGCTTTTTTTCTTGAAGTTTTATTGAAAAATGTAAAAAAGAAAATTTTGCCATTTGACATATGACTTGAATTTGTCAGAAAAGATATAAATTATAGTAAAATAAAATATAGATCTAGAAAAAAATTTAAAGAGTTTTATTTTTAATAAAATAAATTTATTCTTAAAATTTATTTTACTATTTGAAAAAATTAACAATTCTGTATTAAAATTTCGATTGATAATTATAAAAATGCTTATTAATAATTGATCAGTCATTCGCAAAAAATTGAAAAATCTTACTCCTATTATCATTTAATATGTTGTTGCTATTGTTGTTGTAAATACAACGAAAAATATGTATTCTCTTTTGTATTATTTTAATATTTTAATTAAAGGAAGCTAATTCCAATGAGGTCAAGATATTTTCCGGTACAAATATTGCCAAATTGGAAGATGAAAAATTCGAAGTTTTAGCCGAGCAAATAGATAATGAAAAAAATGACGAATGCAATTCAATAAAATCGTTCCGCTCAGCTTCAACAACTACTTCATGCACATCAAAACGTAAATCGATGAGCAGCGTTGTCGACCACCAATCCAAAAAGACACCAAAACTAGACAATGACGATTCGAATGATCTTCTAGCAAACAACAATCCGACATTGACCATTAATTTAGAAGATGCCAAGTTAAGTTGCCACGGTGGCATAGTCACACCGTCGACTTCTTCATGCGCTTCTTCGACTTCATCTAACTTTTCCAAATCGCCCGAATCTGTTGACATTCGTCCAAAATGCAAAAATTCACTTACCAATGATACACAAACACAATGTATAGATGTATTCGGAAATTTTCTAAACAAACAAATCGGACCAAATTGTGAGAGCCATTCGTGCGAGCAAACAAATGAGCACAACAACAGCCTGGAGCAAATGTTGACCAAACAATGGGATCTAGGTGCTGATTTGTGCCGAAATTTGAGCAAAAAATTCGATTGTATGGATTTGCTTGATCTGCTGCACAAATGCAAGCAAGACAATTTGGAAATGGAAAAAAAGCTAAAACTTCTCGAACAAAATAATCTTGAGAATGAACAAATGAACAGAAAACTGTCTCGCTCGTTTAATCAAGCGGATGAAGTGACGCCATTTAAAAAATTAATTCAGCCCTTACACGAACACGAACAACCCGCGCCGACATTCAGTTTCAACAAAGTTATAAACGATCAAGTGCAAAATCTTGTCACCACAAACAAATCGGCTTTTCAGGCGAGCACCAATTCTTTGAACTATTCGAATTTAATTCAACAGAGTTTGAGTTATTTGCATTCAAAATCACCTCATTTGTCGGCCACCACTAACAATAGCAGTCTTCTCAATTTGTACAATAAACAAATGCAAAATCAATCGCCCACACAGCCCAACACTTTGGCACACTTTCAAACCACTACTTGGAATCCTGCAACAGCAACATGCGATTTGCAGCCTCAAACTCCTACCAAGTCGAATCCTGCGCCTCATCCTACCGCTCAAAATAATGTAAATTCTTCATGCCTCAACTCGTTACTAAGTCAAAATCAGTTGCTCCAGTCGTTTCAACAACTAAATCCAATGCAGCAACAACAAATAGCTAGCTATTATTATATGGCTACCACACCAACTCCCTCTCAATCGATTACACCGTCGACAACAACTAATTACAACACTTGAGAAAATGTGGTCTCAGGATTTGTACTTCTAATTAAATAAACTTGAATTCCTCCTCTCTTTTTTTTTCTTTTTTACTTCTTTTTTTTCTTCTTTTTTTTCTTCTTGTTTAATTTGAGAAAGGCCTTTAAATTTTCTATAGTCTATTGTTTATTGTATATTTTAAGTTGTTTATTATTTGTTTTAATTTAGATCATTCGGAGTAAAAATTAAAAGACAATTGTTAACAAAAAGCATTGTTCTACTGCTAGTTAGAAACGAAGCCACTAAACCCACTTTGCCCATGTTTGTTTTGACCATTTTTGTTCATTTACTTTAATTAATTAACAGTTTTATTTCACTTTTGAATAAAAATTGAAATATTAAAATCAAAAATTTTATTTTCCAACACATCTTTCAATCAATTCCTTTTTTTAAATACTCAATGTTTTTATTTATAAATTTTTAATAGATAATGATATATTAGCTATAAAGAATGCAAATAATTTAACATTTTGTGAGCAATCATTGATCAAAGCGTTCAAAAGCAATCAAAATAATTTTTGTTTTGCAAACTTTGAGCGATTTTGCATTGAGACCTTATACAAACTATGTACCAGGTGATTCATTTTTCGAACAATTTTTAGACCTACATTTTTGTTTTGTCCGTTCCAAAATTCACAATGCCTAATGTTAATGCATTTACATTTTTTGGAAGCTAATTTATCCATTCAAATAGAAAAGTTATTAAGAAAAAATCAAATTGAATTGTCAAAGAATGGTAGTCAGACCTTTTGGACAAGTCACTTCCGATAAGTCATATCCCACAATTTTAACTAAATGACCATAATGAAATAAGATCATCTTCTTTTAAATTTAAATAAACTAAATTGTTAGGGAAACGCGGTCCGAGCCGAAGCTCTGGTTAAGAGATTCGGCTATGTATTAGATTGAAGAATCATTAGTTAACTACTTAATTGAATAGGTCTAGATTTTCGTAGATTAATCTATAAAAAATCTAAGTATTTTGATAGTCATGTGTGTCCTTTGAGTATTTTTGATAATAATACCAAAATTAGATTTCAAAAATTAATTAGTATAAGTTGTCAGATATGAACCCTTGTCGGAAGTGACTTTGTCACAAAGGTCTGCCAGCCCAAAATACTTCAACATGCTTATTTTTTTTCGATAAATTGTAATTTAATTTAGATTTTAATCTAATTATAATGATCGTCATTTTGAGAATCACAAGGCATTGTTTTTGTGATTAATGTGAACTATTTTAGTTGAGAAATATTCGAGAAAAATTGTCAATAGATAAAAAAAAAACAATTTAAAGCAAAACAATTGTTTGTCAAATTGATAAATATTTAGTATTTGTTACGCAATTACAATATTCGATTCAAATACACAAACAATTTAGAAGAAACAAAATATTTAACATTGTTGTTTGTATGAAAAATTAAATGAATGAATAGACCATTTTCAAAAACATATGTCTTTTTCAAAAATAATTATCTATTTTTTGATGAATATTTATTTCAAAATTCCAAGAATAATTTCATATAAGTTTATTTTTAAATAAAAATTGTCTAATTTTTGCATAAAAAATAATTATCACCAAAATAGAGAAAATGGTGGTAAAATGGTCCAATATGGACAGAGACATTGGAGTTAACGATTCAAATTTGATTGATGACTACATCAAGATGTCAAAAAATTTCAATCAAAATTTTGATCAATCAAAGTTGCATTATTTAAATGGTTATCTATATGAATCGCCAACCCATAGAGGTGTTACATGCTGGCGCGCATTGGATGATTTTCATAAGCTAGAGAATATAAAACACTTGCTAGCTGCAGTAGACTTTGAGACAGATTGTAAGTCTACTTATCAACCGAATTATACCCATCCATTTGCATTAAACTTTGAGCATAGTTTATTTCCTACACCGAAATCAAATCAAATAAATTATTATAATAATTACCTGTCGAAGTCTCCAAAAACAAAAACCAGCATTTACGAGGGATGCTACAACGCTCATGACCTGCAAACCAGTCTTGCAATCCAGAAAACACTAAACAATATTTACGACACTTTGAACAAGAGCTATCAAAGAAAAATTCAACAACCGAATAAAAAAATAACAAATTTTTCTAAAAGTATTCACGAAACAAGATTGCTAAATGAATACCAAAAATTGAAATCAAATATTGAATCATCATCACAAACAATAAGTTCAAAACGAACTAGCACAAAAAGCCAATATGATTTTGAAGAGATTAAATCTGAAAAATCGTCAATAAAACTAGAACAAGAGTCTTTGAACAAAATCGAAGATGATCTAAAGTCAAATTGTGAAAACGATTTTGACGACGAGTCGTCAATTTCGTCATCTTCTTCTAGAGTTTTTTATCAGAAAACCAAGAGTGCTCAGGCAAAAAAAAATATTCCTCCGAAACGAAATAGACATAGAGTTATGTCTCATTTGGATAAGGAATTGAGCAGTTCAGACCTAGAAGTAAACAAGAAAAGAGATAGCAAGGCTCGTCAATCTGCGTTCAAACCAGTCGCAGATCGGCAATTTTTAGAATCAAAATCAAATAAAAAGCCTGCTATTGATAAAACTGACGAAGAGTTAATTTCTGAATTTGAAAAGCTTTCTCCAATTGATTTCAATAAATTAAATAATAGCGACAAAACTAAAATTGAAGAATTATATAATGATTTGAAAAGTAATAAAAGTATTAAAAGTAATGATAACGTTTCTATTAAGTTGGATTCGAAAAGTCTTAGGACTTCAGAAAGAGAATCAGGCGTCAAAATTAAATCAAGTAATGAGCAAGTAGAGCAAACCACAACCAAGTCAAATATTCCAAGACCAACTTCACCAGAAAAATTAAACGATCATTTGATTGAAGTTTATCAAGCAGGCGGTAACAAAAAACCAATTGCTCCTAAAGCTCCTCAAGTTGCTCAAGACTATCAAAGACCAAAAGGTCCAACCAAGTTACAGCCTAATCAACCAAATAGTGGTAAAATTCAAAGACCAATTTATTATGCCAATGACAAGAATACTGATATGAATAGGTCAAAAAATAACAGAAATCCAAGCATAAAAGAACTTATTGCTCGAGTAAGACAAAAAGTAAAAGCTAGATAAGCAAGTTTGCTTTTGAAAAATCAAATTTTGAATACAAATTTTGAATAATAATTTAAATTTTTGGCAATAGAAGAAATTAAAAAAAAATACTTCTTTTACTTTTAACTTAATTTTGATAAAAAAATTAAATAAATTATTTATAGACAATAAATAATTTAACACATTGAGCTTTATTTTTTAAATACCGAGAGTTTATTAATAAAATTAGCAATAACAAAACAATTTTAATTCTTATTTTTTTCGTAAAAATTTTCTGACAAATTTTTCATTAAATCAAAAAAGACTTGAGAAGAGAAAAATAAACATAAACTTTTACTATTATAGATCTTGACAAGAAAATTTTATTTAAAAAAATAAAAATTTCTAATTAATTAAATTGAAATTAATTCAAATAAGAAAAAATTGCCTGACAATAGTTTGGGTCTCTTTTTCTTCTTCTTTTTTTTTTATTTCTTAGCTGACCGTCACTTTTTATTTCTTCGGTGAACGTTCATGCTCTACTTACTTGTTAAAATAGTGTGCAAAAACGCGACTAAGTGAATAATCGATAAAATTTCAACTTCTTCTCTAAATTAATTAAAACATTTCTAATACTGTGTTTTGTATATATATATATATTTTGCTAATTTTTAATTATCCATAAACTTAATTTCAGGTAAGATATCTGAAATATTTTCATAAATGACAGTTTTGCCCAATTTTAAAATCATTTTAGTTCATTTGAAGTTATTTCTTTTTGTTTAAGCTTCACTTGACTTTCATCTAGGTGTAAAATAATAAAACAACTTTTGAAATTAAACAAAAAATTATCAAAGCTTTTTATTATTTATTTAATATGTTTTAGAGATTTGAATAGATGACATACGGCACATCAAAAAATGATCATTAATTATGAAAAAAGAGTCCTTTTAACTAAATTTTGAAAATGATTAATTTACGTTGTCATTTAAGTTGTTTCAATTGAATATTGGTTCGAATAGCGACAACGTTCAAAACTCAAGTAAGTACAGAGGAAAGAAATGATGATTAATGTCATGTTTGTAAATAAAATGAATAGATAGTCGAATAGTACACCTATAAAAATAATATTTAAATTATGTGCCCGATTTAGCATTAGGTGATTTAAAGTTAATTTCAAGCTATGTGTGTTTGTGTGTGTGTGTGTGTAGTGTTGGATCTCTTAAGGCGTTTTTAAAATGATAAGCTTTTGAAATTGTCAAAAAAATTTATTAACCTAATTTTAAATTCTTTATATTTTTTTTTGTTTTGATAATTAACTTGAGTCAAAAGTGATCGATTTCAAATATTATTTAGGAGAAAAATTACTAATTTAAAATTGGTCTTTTGTTATCGTCAAAATTTATTCACAAGGCTTATTTATTTACCTGCTTAAGTTGTAAATTTTTGTTTTATTCCATTAAATCTCAACAACAACAACAACAACAACAACATATGGATTTGAGAACAAAAATTTAAATTTCAATCCAACACCGATACATACTCGCGTATAAACCAAGCGAAAACTAATAACAACCGAATAAATAATTTCTTTTTTTGTACGTACATATGAAATAAAATATATAAAAAAAATATAAATATATATTTATATTTATATATATATGTACATAAAATATTAAGCTCTTTTTTCTTTGGGTTTTTTTTTTTGAATTTTTAAAAATTGTTAAATTCTAACAAAGGTAAAGAATAAAAGTACTAGACTTATAAGTTGTAGGAGTTTTTATTATTTTTTGCTAAGTCGTTCAAATATAGTAAGGTAAACAACTATAAAATCTAATTTTATTATTTTATGGGGTTAATTGTTTTTTTTTTTTGTTTTTTTTTGCTTAGAATTTTTACAAATACATTATTTTAAAATAATGACTGAATCGAATGCGTTGAAGTTGAAGCTTGGCGATTCGATGCAAGACGATACGACTCCCGCCCATGTATACGATCATCAATTCGAAAGGCCGGTAAGTCCGCTGTATCGGAGTAGCTGCCGCACTAGATTTCAACAAAAACACGAATCTTTTATTGTTCAGGATATTTTAAAGGAACAAGATTTGTCAAGAGCTGGATACTTGTTCACTTTGAACAACGATGTACTTTTGAACAACTTTCCGCTTACCATAGAGCTCATAAAGACCATTATCGATTCAGAATTCTACATCACCAATCTAAATCAGCAATCAATAGTCGAAATTGTTCTCACTAGATGCATAACTGCGCTCAGAGAGACCAAAATGATTGTCAACTACTACGATGATCTCTTGGACCTGCTCGACATATGTCTCAAGTACAACTTAAACTGCACCAAAGTGCCAGGCAGCTTGAGCTTTCGCAATAGTCTAATCTCAACCAAAGACTACTATTACTATTACGACTACGACCCCATATTGAACACTTCGATGACTTTGATTCCGGGCAGCGCGGCCAACAATACGCCTCATGCCAACATAGTCTCGGACATTCTCAGCTGCATTCTATTGGACTATTTGGACGTTGACTTGTCCGCCAAAGCTATACCCTATTGTATAAAACTAATCCAGCATCCGAACTGTAAACACGAGCTATTGCGCGAAATCACTAGCTATTTGAGTCTGATAGCGTGTCGTTCTGCTGATCTCTTGGTCAATCATGTCTACTATATTGTAAGTGGAATGCTCAAAGCTGCATCTAACCAATTCGGTCTGGCTCATTTGTTATTCCAAATATGCGAGGCCCATGTCGAGTGCATTTACCCGTTAGTCAAACATTTGGTCAGATCCCTCAAGCTGTTGTCATCGTCAAATGACTTGACAAACATATTTCAAATTATGTATTTGGTCAGCATTAATCATGTTCAAGTAATAAATGAGTTTAAAATAAAATTTTTTATTCTCTAATTTTTTTTTGTTTTTTTTTTTAATTAATCTTTAAGCTCATAATTGTTCATTTGGATGATTTGATTGTGTTCCTTGGAGACGAATTGTTCAATGACATTTTGCTGGACATCATTTTTAGCATTAGCACACAGACACCCATTGCATTGGAGAACTATTTGATTTTGTTTGAAAATCCAACATCTATTTATTTTGAGTCGTATAAAATTGACAAAATTTTGAGCACTGTGGGAAAATCACTTAGGGTAATTGGAAAAATTTTTTGTTTTTTAAATTTTGAAACAATAAAATCTAACTGCTCTAAATCTAGAAAAAGTCCGAGTATTGCACTAATCTTTTGATAGAAAGAATAAAATATCTGATTAAAAGAACAGTTAAAATGAACTGTTTGAACAAAAGACTAAGTCACACGAAGTCGGCTGAGAGTGACGATGAAAACTTGGTCGAAAAAGTTATCATTGACAAAGAGATTCAAATTTATGAATATCAAAAAAGATATATTCAAATTTTGGCCGAAATATACGAAATAGCCAATGTGTTTCCCAACATTTTAAGTAATTTAAACAAAAATTTCTCTCTTTTTTTTTTAATCTTAATTTTTCATTTATTTATTAATTAATTAATTAATTAAAAAAAAAAAACAAATACAATTTCTTATTAAGATCATTATTTTAAAAAAATATGTGACTTGTTCCAAAATCCGCCCGAAGACATTCAAATTATTTTTGACAAATTCAACAATTTGAAAGCTGAAAATTCTTCGTAATATTTTTAAATTAAACACTTGATGAATTTTTCATTTTATCTAGTTGTTTTTTATTTTTAAATGCAGAATATGCAGCAGTAGTCGCGACGATTTGGCCGAAGAGAGTAATTCAGACGAAAATGCTCCCAATGATCCAAGCGATTACATTAATTTGGAAAAATTAGATCATCAAGTCGAACAAGATTTGCTGAATATAGAAATAAGCAAACTAAAGGATGACATCAACAAAGTTTGCAAGCTCAAAATTGACGAGTCCAACAAAGACATTGAAGACGAAGACGACTTTGATTCACACAATGAAAGAACTAAAAAAGAAATTGAAGATTTTATGCGAACATTTGACAAAGAATTGGAATTTTCCGAAGATGAAGAAAACAACAATTTTTATGAAGACTCACTTGATGACAATTTAAATGAGAACAACGGCAACAACGAGAAAAAGGCGCAAAACGGAAACTTTGGGAACAAAGTGGCAAAATGTGAAAGTCCAAAGTATGAGGAATGCGAATCGATTCAAGTGTCGGTGACTAGTTACAAGCCAATAAACGAAATATGCAATTACTCGATAATATCGAGCAAAATCGACGAAGAAAATGAACAAAGCCAAGCTTTAATTGTAAACAATTTGTCGCCAAGCTCTGACTCGTTTCGCATTCATTTGGATCAAAAAATTTCCAAAGCCAATCATCCCATAAGCTCGACCATTCGAATCCAGCCCGATATTCAACAGCTAAAATTGGACGTTGTTCACCGTTTTTTTATGAAACACATGGACAAAGTAAAAAGTTATTTTGAGAATTTGAATGAAAATTTGCAGCTTCCCGTGCCCGATTTAATTGAGATTATTGATTATCAAAATACGAGTTTAGATGAGAGCACTGACAAAAGCCACAATTCTGCTGCCAACAATTCATATCGTGTTTCATCGCTGCGTCGCCATGCCGTCAACTCAGGTCTTAATGGTAAATAAAATAATTTTAAAATAAAATTATTTTTTTAATTTTTTCTTCTTTTTATTTAGATTTTTTATTGAAAAAATTTAAAACAAAACGAAGCGAGGCATTGATTAAATTTTCATGTTCAATCAAGTCCCAAGACAATTGTCTTTTTAGTTATAATTTTTGTGAAATACCCACTAATTATGCATCTATTTGGATACATCTTAAGGTTTTATCTATTCAAGTAATTTAGCTTGTATTCAAATTTTAGAAAGTAGTATTAATTTATTTATTTTTTTAATTAATAAAACAATAGGCTGGCCTAAGCGAGCCTTTAAACCAAGAAAATGACCAATACATAAAACTCAGACTTATTTACGAGAAGCTAAATGACAAAATGCCTTTTAATCTTCTAGTGACTTCTTCTTTTCCCTCTGAAAAACAGTTGAATGATCTGAGAAATGAACTTGCTGAAAGTAGGATGCTGGATTTGTTTGAGTGCAGTGAAAATTCGCATCAAAAATGGTCTTGTTTTGTTTGCGCAAATCCGCAGCGTTCATCGGATCTTTTCGATGAGAACCATCATTTAATTCAGGGACAATTGAAAGAAAAGCACGGAAAGTGGAAATTTTTGCGCAGATGGCACAAACGTCTATTTACACTTACAGGTGGAAGTATTGTTTATTTTAAAAAAGACATGGTAATTTTAGTTAAAAGCTAGTTTTTTTTTTTTATTAAATTTTGAAACAAAAAATTTTCTCTCTTTTTTTAACAGAGACAAGAAAGCTTGAATGTCAAATACATAAAAGAAATACAAGCAGTGAGATCATCATGTGCGTCAAGATCAAAAACCAAAAGAGAAGTGCCCAAAGCATTCGAGATATTTACGAATACAAACAGTTTTATTCTGAAAGCCGAAAACAGTAATGACGCCGAAAAGTGGATTCAATATTTGCAGATATCTAAAGCGCTCGAAAATCAACGCTCAAAATCAACCACTCTAAAATCAAACTTTTTGCCAAATTAAAAAAATGTCACTCATATGATTCCAAGCATTAGAAATTTAACTTATTTTTTTTATTATTGTTCAAAATTAATAATACATAAATAAAATTAAATATAGTAAAAAAAAATTTTTTATTTTTATGCTTCTTTTTTGGTCGCTGTCGTGGTCGCGGCTCCGGCAGCATTTGCCGGCTTTTTCGGAAACATTTTATAATACTCCTCAGCGTACGCACTAATCTCTGATCTGTGTCTATTAAAATTGAATCTCTTATCATTTTTGTCCACATCAATCTAAAAAAATTAATTATTTCGTGGAAAATTTAAAGGATCATAGGACAAACCAATGGTGTCGTTAACCATCCGATTTCTTGTGATGATGTCTGAGGAAATTGATACTTTTTAGTCGGCTCCAAATTGGCTCGCTTAATCATTTCGACAAAATTCGAGTCAGCTTCATCTTGAACTAAATCTGGATAGGTATTGGGTTTGGCAGCCAATATTTCTCGTTTTGTAAAAGGATTAATCGAAAACTTTTCATATAATCTTTGTTCTCTAAGCTCTTTTTTTATTGTCTCAACCAAAATCGCTTGCTCGTGGACAATATTTTTAGCCGGTTTGTCAACAGGTTTCTTGGCATCTGTAGCCATCTTCAAACTAACAAAATTAAACGAATAAATTAAAAATTTTAAAACTAAAAACTTTATTTAATAAAATTGAGTGTTCAAAAAAAATCATAAAATTTAATTACCATGGAAACGATAAAAGCCTCTTTGACACGACCGTAATTACAATCAAAAATAAAACAAAAATTCTTCTTTCAAAATATTATAACTAAATATTATATATATTATAAAAAACACGGAGATAAGTTGGTGATTTTACTGTCTAATCGATCAATTAAATAGACCTTAAGAATTTTATTTTTCAGGCTAAAAATAGTATTTTTGATAAAATTTTAATTCTAATTATTTAAAAGACAAGGTCGAAAAGCTTTTTTGAAAATTTAAATTAAATTAAACCAAGTCAATTTAATTAATAATGATTGAACTGAACTAAAATAAAAAACATCGTGAATCTAAATTTTTCTTGTAAATTAACTTAAATGATTGTTGAAGATGTTGAGTTTTTTTATTTACTACTATCAGCATTTTTGATTTATATTTTCTAGATCGAATAAAATTTCAAATTTCTCATTTTCAAATTTTCATGTTTTGCAAGTTAAATAAAAGAAGCTTATTTCAAAAAGACAAAATTTTAAAATAATTAAACAACTAATTAATTGATTCAATGGAAATTAGATTTCATCTTTTTTTAGCAAATAAAACCTTTGAGGAGCCATGTATTACCTAAAATATCTTATTTTACTTGTTATATAATCTTTCAAATAAACTTTAAAAATATTTTTGTTCAATATAAATAAATATCAAGATAATTTTATCTTTCTAGATTAATTTATTCGTTATTAAATTTTAATCTTATATTTAAATAGAATTAAAATCTTATGTTTTTATATGATAGAAAAATTGAATTTTATTAAGTAAAAAATAACTATGACAAACCGAGAACTAAGATTATACGAGCTTATTTGCTCACCTTCGAATGTTAACTTGATGAACTACATTGACTGCCAAAAACTTTGTCCAAATCATGTAAAAAACGCTTTTAGAATGGTTAAAAAGCGCCATCCCTATTTTTGCATGAAGATAGAAACAAATAGTGAGAGTAAATCACTTGAATATGTTCAAATGGAATCTCAAAATGAATTGGAATCAATTTACCTAGATGTTTTTGAACTTAAAAACGAAACAGAATTAAATGAATGGCAATCAAGATTAACTAATTTCGGCTCTAAACCAAAAGATAGCACAAAATCAACTTTTTACCTTGAGTTATACTCCTTTGAAAATAAACATCAACTTTACATATGTGTTAATCATTCAGGTATTCTTGAAAATTTATTTTTCCTTTAATTTGAATATTTTAATTTTGCTCGAAAAGGTATTGATGGCCCTGGTCTATTTCAGGCAATTCGAGATTTTTCTGCTTATTTAGATTTAATTTTGGAAGGAAAAAAAGACTTGGAAGTTGAATCGAGAAATTTTCTAGATGTACACGGAAATTATGATCATTCATTTGATTTAGAAGAACTTAAAAAAGAGTCAATTATTGAAAAGTTTCTAGAGCCAGTTCAAGTTTTGCATTATCAAGATGAAACAAAACCATTTATTAATTCGAAATTTTTTCAATTAGACGAACTTGCTACAAAAAATTTAATAAAAAATTGCAAAACAAATAATTCAACCATCCAAGCAGCACTGTCCACAGCCATGATGATTTGTCTGATAAATTCAAAAGACAAACTAGAAGAGAAAATTACTTTTGTTAATTCTTGTCCATGTAACATGCGATCTTTTCTAAAAGATGTTTCTTCACAAGACATAATATGCGGATCTTCGGCATTGATTTGGTCACAAAATATCAACTTGGCTAATGATCTTGCTTGGAGTCTTGTAAAAGAAAATACAGAAAAAATAAAAATGAAATTGAATGAAAATCATGGTTTAAAATGGTGGTTGAAACTAAAAAATTCTATTAATTTCCAAAGGTTTTCCATAATGAGCTCTTCAATGGGAATTGTTTCAATGGATGAGACAAAGCTTAAAAATTTTAAAATTATAGATTTAAGATTTCTTGGATCAGCTTATAGTGTTACGCCTGGAAATGCTGGCATCATGACTCATGCTTTTACATTTTTAGATAAATTTACCTTTAATTTTTCGTATACATATCCAGCTCTAGATGAAAAATGGGCTCAAATATTTTCAGATAACTTGAACCTAATTTTGAGACATTTAACAAATCAAGAGTCCTTATGCACAAAACTTCAAGATTTGCTGGATAGTTTAGAAAAACATTAAACAATTGCTTAATATAGAACAAATATTTTTAAAATAAAAATTTTTAAAGGCTTTATTTTAATATCTAAATTTGCAATGTATTATTATATTTATTTAATAAAACTAATTTTTTAAGAACCTACTTGAATAAAAGTAGTTTCTTATATTGCTCTTCTAAATTGTTTTTAAAAGTTAAGATAAAAATAAATTATGCTTCCAATAGAAGAAAGATATTTTTAGCATCAATTTGGAAATAATTAAATATTTTATCAGGTTATAGGCCAAGTTGTATAAATTCTGATGCAATTTGACCATAAGGTAGAATTTGTTAAAATATAAAAGAATGAATTTGAAAATTTTTAAAATTTCTTTTAACCAAATCATCGATAATTCGAGAAATTTTTTTATTTATTTACAAAATCCATTTTTTTGGTTAAAATTAATCGGGAGTTCTTTTCTAGGATTTTCAGCTTTGTATATCGGGTAAAAATTTTAAATGGAAAATTTTTTGAAAATTTAATTTTTTTAAAATAGAAAAATATGGTTTTCGTATAAATTTTTCAAAAAAAGAGGCATTAAAACTCCTGAATTTACTTTTTTTTATGGCAATTATCTTCAGCTTACTAAAAATAATGTAATTTTAATTTCTTTTCTAAAAATTTATATTTCTTTTTTTTTGATAAATAAAAGAAATACTCAGAGGTGTTAATGAAATGGACCGAGCAGCTCGGTAAAACCTACGGTTATTATCAAGGTCACTTGCCAATTTTAGTCACCAGTGATTTGGACATAATCCAAGAAGTTTTTGTCAAACAGTCGAAAAACTTTTCGGCTAGAAAAGTTATTTTTTTTAGACATAAAATCAAATTTAATTAAATTTTAAAATTAAGAGAGTGCCTGGTTCAAAAGATGACTTTTCACTTGACCATATGCTTTTTACTGCGACTGGAACAAGATGGAAAATAATAAGAAATATTGTAAATCCAACATTTTCTTCAGCTAAACTAAGAGATTTATCCCATTTACTTAACAATTGTACGAGTCGTTTAAATTTTATTTTGGAAAAAGAGAAACAAAATGAAATTGACATTTCTGAGTAATATTTTAATCAAATTAAATATGTTCTATTTTTCAAACTTTTCGAAAATAAATAGATTTTTTAAGAGATTTACCATGGATAGTATTTGGAGTTGTGCTTTTGGAATTGATGCAAAAATACAGGAAAATCCACAAAATGAATACAATCGAAGATCAGAAGCTATATTTTTATTCCTTGGCAAAGAAAATGCAATTAGTTTTGTCACAAATTATTTGCATGAATTTCAAGATGTCATTTTAAAATTAGCGCTTTTTTCTGAAAATTATCTAAGTCGATTTATTGATTTTACCAAATACGATCCACTTTACTGGTTCATGAACCATTTATTCAAAATTGTTGAAATTAGAAAATGCGATGAAAATAAAAGAAGAGATTATTTACAACTTTTGATTGATGCCGAGGCTGACATTGATTACACCAAATTAGCTTCAGAATTCAACAATGCTCCACTTGATAAAAAGCTTTCAATCAATGTAAATTAAGAAAAAAAAAATTTTTTAATTAATATAATTATTAATTTTTGCTCTTATAGGGAATTAAATTAAATTTAATATCTTTTATGCTTGCTGGATACGAAACAACAAGTTCGGCCTTGACTTATGCTTGTTTTGTTCTGGTCAAATATCAAGATGAACAAAAAAAACTTTATGAAATAATTAAATCACATTTTAGTTCAGACCAGGAAATAGACTCGGAAAATGTGCAAAAAATTGAATATTTAAATTTTTTCTTGAAAGAAGTTCTAAGATTTTATCCACTAGCTAACCCGTAAGAGTTTATAAATCTTTCAAATATTCCTATTAAAAAAAAAATTAAAAGGGCAGTGAATAGACGATGCACAAAAACAACATGGGTTAAGGGCATCATGATACCAAAAGATCTTGTAATATCAATTGATGTTATGAGTTTGCATTTTAATGCAGAACTTTGGGGCCCAGTCAATCCGAATTTATTTTATCCAAAACGACATGAAGTTAAAAGAAACCCACTAGCATTTATGGCATTTGGTAACGGACCAAGATACTGCCTGGGAATGAAATTTGCTCTGCTTGAATTAAAGATAGCCTTATGCAAATTGTTGATAAATTTTGAATTGTTGCCAACTGAAAATTTTCCCATTGAATTGGAAATAACAGAAACAATAGTTCGTAGGCCAAAAAATGGTCTTAAAATTTTTTTAAAAAAAAGAGAATAAAATTTTTTATTTTTTCCAAAAAATTAAAAAAAAAAAATCTTTAATTAAAGTATATTTTTGTTCAGAAAATGTCTCATGATTTTCCAATTTTACTTCCAGACGAAATTAAAATAGAAACAATGAGCCCTTTGTACAAAAATTGATTAATGCTATTTTATTTTTATTTAAAAAAATTGTTTACCAAAGAGTCCAATGGCCGAAGCAAATATTTCAACTATTAAAATTTTAACAAATAGAGTCGGATTTTGAGCATCTGCCAATGCAGCGCCTGAGCCTACAACGCCAAGAGCTATACCACAAAATAGATTTGACCATCCGACCGTTAGACCTGCGCCGAAAAGACGATAACCACCTCTGTAATCGGACATAATTGTCTCTTGACTTGAAACACTCTGATTGTTGATTCCATTGCTAATTACTACTGACATTATGATTCCATAAATGGCAGCTGCCTCACAAAATACGATACTAACTAAGTTTTTTGTTCGAATTCGTGGCGCTTTTACACCACCTCCCAGAATAGAGGAGCCTATCGAAAATATTCCAATGGCAGCACCGATTACACTCAAAGAAACAGCCGAGGCCACTCCTAAACCAGCCCACATGTACGGATTAAGCGATGTCAACAGCCAGCCAATGTCAAATCTAAAGCCGTAACCAGTGAACATGTAAGTTAGACCGGCATAAATAAACAGCAGCAATGACAACGAGCTGGCTCCAATCGTAAACTTATTCAAAATTTTCATTTCTTTAACTTTATCTTGTGATTATTATTATTTTTTGAAAAATAAAAAAAAAAATAAAAAATTATCTTTTATTGTTTATCTTAAGTCATGAGGCTAGAAAAACAAAAAATTCAACACAAATCTTTATTAAAATATCACATAGAAATGAAAAAATTTTTTTCTTAATTTCTTAGTAAAGGAACGACTTTAAACGATGCTAATTGACTCAGTTATGTTTATTTCTATAATAATATAAATAAATAAATAGTGGAATAAAAATAAAGTTATGAAAAGTCAAAGGGTTATTAGTTTTTGTCGCCAATTCTAGCGCCAGACGATTGCAGTATTGACACTATAAGACCAAAAAGCCCAATAGCCGATGCAAAAATTTCCACAATCAGTATTTTGACAAACAAAGATGGATTTTGGGCATCGGCTAGCGCTGCTCCGGAGCCAACTGCTCCAATTGCAATGCCACAAAACAAATTCGACAAGCCAACAGTTAGACCGGCGCCAAACAATTTAAATCCGGCATTGTAATTTTTGTGTACGACTGAATCGAGGACACTGTTTTCAATGTTGTTGGACAAAACAATTGCCATTATGATGCCATAAATTGCCACAGCTTCACAGAAAATGATGCTTACCAAATTTTTTGTTCTAATTCTTGGAGCTTTAACGCCGCCGCCAACGATTGAGACTCCAGTCGAGTAAATGCCAGTAGCTGCACCGACCACACTCAGTGAAATGGCCAAACTAATGCCAATACAAGCCCACATGTACGGAGTTATTGACGTCAAATACCAACCAATATCGAAACGAAAACCATAATTGGTCAGCATGTAGGTTAGACCAAAGTAGATTGAAAGTGCGGTGGAAATAGAGACCGCTCCGATCGACAAATTTCCGTAGCCCATTGCTTTAAAAAATCTAAATTTTTCTTGTTGAATTTTTTTTAAAATTTTTTCCAATTAATACAAACAGCTTGGATAAATTTGAACCAGAAAAAAGAGTTGCTCTCAATGAGTGGATCATAAATCTGGATTTAAGAAAAAAAATTAAATTCCAAATTATGATAATAGATAATTGACGGTGAATATCTTGATATTTCTAGTCGGCATATGATTTATGTGTATTGAATAGAATTATTTTCTTTTTCAATGAAAAAATGCAAATTTTTTATATTTTATTATAATAATTTTAAGGGTTGCATGATTAAATTTCCAATTCCTGTAATTTATTAATTGACAAACATTTCTCTGATAACTAAACAAATTTGACATTTTTTCATAAATAAACAACTCGCAAATTTTTCTATTTAATTTTCTTTAAGAAAAATAAATAAATAAAATATCAGTTTAAATTTTTAACTCACATTTTATTAATTTTAATATGTTATCATTTTTTATATCTAGAATCAAAAGTAAAATGACCGTGATAAAATTATTAAATATCATTAAATTAAGTTCCAAGTTTGAAAAGTCAAATTTAGACAAATTAAAATCAGGTAGAGTAAAATGAATGCAAAAATTTTTAGAAAGTTGATTTAGGTTGACAAAAAATAGCTTCAATTTCATTAAATAAGGGAATTATAAATACTTTCATAAAATTTTAAAAGCTACAATAAATTTTTGATTTAAAAATCTTTCTATTTATATGATTGTTAACTGGATGCATATTATCACTGACTAATGGTAATTCAAAACTTTAGATTGAGATTATCTGAATTAATAAAAAATCTAGGTAATTTTAACTAACATCAATGATAAAATGGCAAAAATTATTAATTTATCAATTTAGTTTTTCAATTTATATTGGAAAAACTCTTCAAATTTTATTTTTATTCTCAATTAATTAATTTTGTATTTAAAATCTATTTTTAATAAAACTCTTTGTCATAGACTTCACTTTGCCATATCTTAATGGTTCAAGAAAGACAATTGTTTGTCACATATTTAAAGATTTGTTCATCAAAAAATTGAAAAAATTTCTTTGCAGTTAAAATGTCTTAGAAATTGTACATTTAAAATAAGAAAACTACAGCCAAATTCTGTACAAAAGAATAGTACAAAAAAGATTAAAAATGTTAAAATTTTATTCCAATTACTTCTATAAAAAATAATTCTTCAAATGCAACACACATCTAGGGACTATTAACCCTTAACCTTTTACAATATAAAACGTTACGTTAAAGACTAGAATGGGCCATTTTTGACCTAAAGATGCGTTTTGCATTTATTAAATATAAAAGTTTAAATATTTTTTCTTTGGTCAAATTTGACCCATTTCAGTCGTTTAGACGGACAGGGGTAAAAAATATTTAATTATTTATAAATATAAGTAAAAGATATAAAATAAAAGCTTTAAAGTTTCCAATTGAATTTTCAATATTCTGATAGAAATAAAGATCAAACTAGCCGGTGTTGTTCCATGGAGTCTGATTTTTGAAACGACTTAAAAACTTTTGACTTTTTTTCCAAGAAAAAGAAACTAAGATTCAAAAAATTATTTTTTTTAAAATAATTTTATTCAATAATTTGCTAGATGATTTGAAAATTTAATTGGCAAAAATTATTCCCATTGGCAAATGAATGTATTTTGGCTGTGTCGAGTTAAAGCCGATTTCGTTCAAATACTTCTTGTCCAAAGTCTGGTCTTTGTCTTGTAGTTGTACTTCTGAAGGAACAAACCAGTATTTTTTCAAGCTATAATTGCTCGTGTATTTGACAAATTGAAGAGCATTTAGTTCATACGCAGCCAATTGACTATTTTCATTTTGGTCATAGAGATACCAAACAGAGGCGACCAGTTGATGTTCGGTCAAATATTTTGTCAAATGATGCTTATTGCCCGTAAGAATGTTGACCACACCTGCAGGCATGTCACAAGTATCGAATATTTCATACAAATCAAGACTAGGCAATGGCATGTTTTCATCAGCTACCAGTACTACGGTATTACCGTGAGCAATGGCGCCAACCAAATGCTGCAAAAAATTTAAAAGGGGCGAAAATTTTGCGCCACCTGTGCCGCCAACAATTGCCACAACTCCAAGCGGCTCATTTATTTCCATCAAATAGCCATATTCGGTTGTATCGTTCAGTCTACCAATGTATTTATCACACTTGCCAGCAAAATAATTGATCACATGTGAGCACATTTTAATTTCTTTTTCACATTCTGATTGCGATTTGTTTGTCAATTGCTTTAGTTTGTCCACAAACAATTGGGACTTTTGGGTGAAAATTTCGGCAAAATAGTAAAGAATTTGGGCTTTGTTAAAATTGGATCTTTTTGACCATGGACCAAAGGCCGAATTAGCTGCTTCGACTGCATTTCTCACATCTTTTCGACTCGCTTCTCCCACCAGACAATAACTCTTTCCGGCAAAGTCTTTAACTTGACGAGAACTTTGTGTATCTGGTCGCTGCTGTTTGCCACCAATGTACAATTTGTAAGTTTTGTCTTGTGCTAAATGGTTGGCCAAAGGAATGGCCGAGCCGGCACTCAAAGTTCCAAACAATTTGACATTTTTTTGCACTTGATCAAAACTTGTTGTTGGTGCCAAGGCAATTTCATTATTTGCTTGCCATTTTGAAAGCAAAAAATTTTTCACACTCGCAACTCCATGAATAGAATAATTTCCGCTTTGTTTGCGAGTTTGAACGCCGCGTTCAATAGGAAAACTGTTTATGCAAACAGTCGGGTGATTGAGCAAATAGGCAACTTCCATCACAAGGCTTATGTTCTGCGAGTACAAACACACAGCAGTGGCGAAGCGTGAGGTGTTCGCCAATTGAACTGATTCTTTGACAGTCCGGAAAGAAATCAACAGCACATAGGGTCCATTTACTTCATTTAAATTAATTTGTGAGTTCAATGAACTATTTTGAATTATTGTTGGTGTGAGTTGAGAATGGTTGGCAAATGTTTTCACTTTGGCACCAAACTCACTAGCTTGTTCACTCAAAGCTCTTCTAAAATTTTCCAAATCATTCTTGTCAATCAAACAACCAATATCATTGCATTTGTCCATGTGATTGCCTTGTCTCAATTTGTCAAATCGACACTCTAGTTTGCGCAAAAAGCTATCATAGATATTTTCTTGAACAAAAATTTTATTCAACGAGTAGCGATGCTGACCATTTGAATAGAGACACCCGTCCACTGCTGTTTCAATGGCACTGTCAACGTCCGCCGATTCATACACAATCATTGATGACTTGCCTTCAACACAGAGCAAAAATTTCGCCCATGGATTCACCGAACTTTGCTTGATTAATTCTTGACCTGTGCTTGTCTTTCCGTCAAAGCAAATGCAACCAATTCTTGAATCACTTGAAACAAGATTGTAAATTTCATTACTCTGACAAGTGACAACATTTACGATGCCAGATGGTAGGCCAGACTCTGCGGCTATGTCAACAAACATAAATGCACTTAAGGGATTTAGTTTGTGTGGAATAATGAGACAAGTATTGCCGGACACAAGCGCTGCAGCAAGTTTGTTTACTAATGATAGAAGAGATGAATCTGAGTATCCAAAGATTGCAACTGTGCCGACTGGACTATAGTCTTGAAGATCAAGGAGAGCTGACGATCCAGCGTAATAGTACAATGTCTTGATAACTTGGGCAATGTCTAAATCTTTGACTTCTCGGCTAGTTCGCCCAGAGCACACACTTTCACATGCAACTAGAATATTCAGATGTTTTTGAACATTTCGTGCCATATTGTACACTATTCTTTCTCGGTCAGTTTGGTCGAGAGAAGCCCAAGATTTGGCCGAGCTTACACTCGATTCTATTGCTTGATTAACTAGATCTTTATCACAGTCGACCAATTTGGCCAGAATGTTTCCATTAAAAGGGTTCTTTACATCGAAAATTTTTTTTTCTTCAATCTTGTGATATTGACCATTAATAATCGGACCAAATGTTCCATCATTATGAGCCGTAATCCAGGACTAAAAATTTATTTAATTAAAAGTTTTTTTTAATTTTCAATATTTTTATTTTAAAACCTTCAAGGCAGCATCACTGTCCAAAACTGGATCATAGCTCAAACTGGTGAAAACTTTTTTGATATTTGAAAGTGAAGGGTTCAAAGCAGACATTGAAAAAAAATTTTCAAGATTAATTTTTAACAATTAGAACACGAATTAGATTTGAATTTGGTAATTGTTAGAAATGTGGATTTTATATTTTTTGTAAAAGTGTTAAAACAAATTTAACTTGTCTTTTTTTTAAATAACATTTTAAAAAGAGAGCGAATATTGAAAAAAAATTAAACAAAAATACTGAAACAGGCAAAAATTAACCAAAATAATTTGGCATAAATTTTTTATTTTTTTTGAAAAACTTTTTGAATTTTTTTAAATGAAACAATATTAAAAGAAAAATACATAAGAAGCTATTTTAAGAGAATAAGTTCCAGATATATGAAAAATAGCTTTTTTTGCTTGAATAAAATTAGTTTTGGAGGTGGTCCAGTTGGCGGGTGATTTTTTGCGGCTAATAAATTTAAATCGGCGAAACTGACGCAATATTTTTCAGATGAATGGCCGCGTGTAAATCGATCAGATAAAAAATTTACAATTGATCAATTAAATAATATTGCCTCTTTGATATTTCATTTTAATATTGTGCAAAATGCGAGCTATTTTCTCTATACCAACTTCTAACTAATCGAAGCCACATGATCAAATTTAAAATTCAAAAAGTAAAAATTTAAAGGTTTCATCATTAGAGTTTTAAAAAAATAGTTCAAACGGTTTGTGGTCAACAATTAAGCAATAATAGGTTAAAGCCATAAGCTATTTTCTAATTCCACTTTTTGATTAATAAAAGAATTTTATTTTCTCATTATGCTTTTAATGCTTCTTTTACAGCTATTTTTTTTGCAAAATTACTAAAAAAATTTTTTATTTTAAAATTTTAAATCAAAGAAATTACCCACAGAGGCATTATTAAGAACAAATCTGACTATATTTAGCTTATTCTGTATTTATTTAAGCGAAGTGACTACTATTGACGCAGTTTAGCTCGTCACAGATAAACAAATATAAAAAATATTGACGTAGTATGTGTTAATAATATATTTTTTACAGACACATACTGTGTCAATATTTTAAATTTATTGACACATAATGTGTCAATAGAGACATTATTATTTAAATAGAATTTGCTCAGTTAACTCGGCGCTTTTTTTCATAGGTTTTACAGCCCAAACAATTCTTATTTTTATATTTTTATACCAATTTATTTTCAACAACAACAAAAACAAACAAATAATAAAAAGAAACAAAACTAGAAGAATAGAAAATTTTATTAACTTAAAAATGATAAATAAATCTAAAAAAAAAATTATAAAATTTAAAATTTAATTTCTAATTTACAATCAATATTTAAAAGATAATAAAATCAATGTGTATTGAAACCACCATTGAAATTTTGTTAGAATAAGAAAAAAAAAAAAAAACAATAATTAAATAAAAAATTTTATTTTAAAAATAAATAAATAAATTAATTTGATAGCTTGGCAGCTATTTTACTTTTGCTGTATTTGTATCAACATTTAAGTCATATGCTGCTTATATACATTTAAATAGAAAAAAATTGTTTATCTCACCGAAACAAACAATCTTTAAATAAGATGTCCGATTAAGCCTTAATAGGAGAAGTCAGTCACTAGATCTCTATTTCGGTCATGGTCGTATTAGTCACATTGATTCTTCTGGTCTTTTTGTCATTTGTCTCATTTTTGTTATAGGCACGAACTGTGGCAGAAGGTGGAGGTGGAGGTGGCGCTGACGCTATTGCTCTACTTGGATTAACTGGATATCTTTTTTTCACATAGCAAGCCAGTAAAATAATGGCAATGATAAGTGTGATGGCTACGAGGCCGCCGATCGCCGAGGCGACTATGACGAATATGCCCTGAAATGTCGACTCTTGATTGCTATTAACTACCACCGTAATTGAATCTAGATTAATGGCTCGGGTGGCATTGAAAAGAAGTGAGCTGTTTTTGTTAGATTCGACGAGAGGCGTAAAGTCAAAGCTTCCTGAGCCCACATCGTCGTCGTCGCGTTTTTCTCTCATGTAAACTATTTCTTTTTCGGGCAGCAGGTCTTGTGAGTCATAGTCAATTTCTTTGATCATAAGGTCCGAGTCGAGCAAGAGTTGAGCACGAATGCTCGAGCACATGGTCAGAATGGCCAGGAGCAGACATCTGTTTGGTTTGAATTTTTTACGATTCATTTGAAATAAGTGGAAAAAAAAGCTTTTTTTTGGCAAACGGAAAATGAGTGTTGGTGACAAAAATTTCCGATATTTATTAGTTAAAAGGCGAACTTGAACGGTTTCAATGTTTTGCTGGATAATATTATGGCTTTTTTGTTCAAACAAATTTTCCAATTCACTTAAATATTTAAACTGTAAATTTGATATGCGCGTGACAAATTGTATAAGGAAACCTTTTCGGTGAGAGTAAAAAGCAAAAGTTGTCACCCTCAATAAAATTGGCAAAAAAAATCGCGGAAAAATCCTTTTGCTTACTAAAAGCTTTCTTTCTATTTGGTTTACTTTATTCAATAAAAAACAATAATAAACTTGAGTTTCGATTAAACCCTTCACACAACCTAAATTCTCTGGCTATTAAAATAAACTATTGAGATTATTACAATCTTAAACAATTCGTGACTATTATGAAACTTTTAGAAAGCTGCCCACTTAAACGCTAGTTGTTTTACTCAATTTTTACAATCAAAATTTTAAATCAAAGCTTTTTTTTTTTATTTAATCGAAAGTGGTGATTTTTTTCTCTTTATTTTTTTTGTTTTTTTTTTCGCAATAAATTAATTGTGACTTTTGTTATTTTATCTAATGTTAAGCTCGTGTTTCCAATGACAATAGAACTAGAATTAGATCAGACAGTCACTTGAAGTTTCCTATGAATGATGATCTGTGTGTCCTATAAAAATATGAAACTATTGAGCAATTTTGTTGTTGTTTTTGTCTATTAAATGTTTGACTTTTCAATTCAAATGCTGGTCATACTGCTACAATGCTTACTGCTTGGTACAATCGTTTGGTACGGCTTCAGATTTAAAGCTTAAATAATCGTATTGAATTCATTTTTAAAAAGCTTCGCTAATTTCATTTATTTCAAGGAGAAAATAGGAAAATAAAAATAAATGGTTGAATGAGCTTGCTATAGCTTCCAAATATTTTAAATTGTTTGTCGTTCACAAGACTTTCAAGTAGATCTAAAGTAAATAAGAAATTAATTTTTTAGCTAATAACAAAACGAATAAATTACAACTGCGAATACTCAATAGTGGCTAATTAGAAAATAAATTTGGTCTAAATATTTTACCTCAACCATTTGATTCTAAAATATAAAGAATTTTTTTTTCTGAAATTTCGAGATTTTTTTTTCGTAAGATATTTATGAAACTCACAAACCGAGTTTTTTTCTGGGTTAAGGACTTGTGCCGAGTGTAATTTGTGTCAGAATGTTGAATTTTAAAATAAATTGAAATAGGATCTTACTTAAGGTTTTTTCAAACACTTGAGGAAATGCCGATTGTCCGATTTCTAAAGAAATAAAAATGGATTTTTGAAATTTTATTTTTAATTAAAAAAAAATTTTAATTTTTAATTTTTAAAATCTAATCTAAAACGTTTTGCATTCGGGTCTAAAGTGAAAATAAATTTTAAAACTGAGATCATTTAAATACAATTTTTCTTGTATTACTCTGGGTTGTTTCCAAGCTGTTTGGAGTAATAGAGAGCGTCCATTAGCTTTTTTCTAATTAAAAATAAACTCAATTAGTTAAAGTTACATATTTGATTAAAATATATCTAAATATACTTTGGCAATTGTTTTGCGGTAGCGGACGAAAATCGAGATATTGAACTTTGTGTTTGATTTGACTTTTTTGTGTCGATGGTATCCAAATATTGCTTTGATTCATTGTATTGTTTCATGAATGCTTCACTTAGCAAATCCATTTGTTGATTAAATTTGACCAAATCTAACTCGATAAATTTCAAATCTTGAGAAATTAAAAACAATAAAAATTAATTAAAAAAATAACAACTTTAAATCATTTATTTAACCTAGTTTATTTTTATCAGACTTAATATCACTATTTGTCCACAAACTATCAGTCGGAATATCGTTCAACATAGTCAACCTAGGCAAATAGTCTAAAATGACTTCTCTTGAACAATTTGCGTCCAAGACCGGATTATTTTTGAGATTCAGTTCAACCAATTCTTTTAATTCATCTAGTAAAATCTAAAAATTTTCTTTAAAAAAAAAATAAGAAAAATAGAAAAATAATAATTTACAATTTGATCTGAGTTTTGAATTTGGTTTGATGACACATTAAGAACCTCAAGTCTGTCTAGTTGTGAAATTTCGGCAAGATTGTCAATTAAATTGGAAGAAATGTCCAAATTTTTCAAAGATCCTAACATCGATACAAATTTAATTGATTTTAAACCATTGTCGGCCACTTTTAGAGTCTTTATTTTAAATTTTTATAAATTGAAAAATAGGTGATCTATTGAAATGCATACCAACAAGGTTTTGATATCTTTTAAACATGACAAAGTTTGATCACTTAAGCTGTTATTTGACAAATCAAGTTCAACTAGCTTTAATTTTAATTTTAATTTTAAAATTTTAAAATTTAATTATTACATTTTTGATTCGACTCGAATCTAAATCATTTAGATTTTGTAGCTTTAAATCTGTAGCATAAAATTCTTCTAGATTTGGGAGACAATTGATAAACTTAAAAAAAAAAATGATCATAAAAAATTAATTAGATTAAATAATAGTCAAAAATACCCCGATTGATTCTAAATTATTACAACTAACATTTAAATAAATTAAATTAGAACAAAAAGTCAATTCGGAAGATTTGATAGTATTTAAATTATTTTGGTCAAGTCTTAAAAATTCCAACTTTTTTAATTGACTAAGACTATTTCCAATTTTTTTTATTCTATTCGACTGCAACTCAAGACTTTGTAATTCTTTTAATTGTTCCAAATTTTCTATTATTTCGATTTGATTTGCATATAATCTCAGCTCGTTTAAACTCTTAAAGTTTAAATTTGCTATTTTTTTTATTTTATTACATGACAAATCAAGAATTTTTAGAAATTTAAACTTTTCCAAATTCACAATTAATTCAATGTTTAACTGACTCAAATCTATTTCAGTCATGTACAAACAATCTTGTTTCATCAAGTCCTTGAGTACTGACTCGGTGTTCGAATTTCGATCAAATTTTTTGATATAATTACCTCGGGCCGAATTCAGATAAGGTTTGTCTGAAATTATTTCTAAATCTTTCTCTGCTATTTGAGACGAATTAAAACTTGTTAAAAATTCTGTTCCTTTATTCGAATTGTCATCTTGATACCGGTTCAGATCTAATCTTTTGAGTCTAGTGTTAGCCGTATTTGCTCTTGGAATTATTTTGGCTCTAAGATTGCTTTGTTGTAGGTTTTTGAGGCTATTTGTTCTTTTTATTACAAAATTAGAATCTAATGATTTAAGTTTATATGGCGGTGCTGTGGGAAAAGAAGGCGATGTCAATTGATTTAGGTTATTATTTGAAGATGATTGAATCGGTCTTGCATTTGAACGAGTAAAACTGCTCACATTTTTCCAAGAATACAAATCTTTTTTGCTCAAGTTAGATAGAGTTTCGGCTATTTTCGCATTCTTCTTCAATCTCAAATTGGTAAATTCTGACATTTTGTTCAAAATTAAAATAGAAACAAAATATATAATTTGAGATTTAATTTTAATAAAATTCATTGGTTGCCTAGCAACCTTATAAATCTTCAATAAAGATACATCAAGATTATTTTTTCAATTTTAAAATGATAAAAAAATTCTATTTAATAATTTAAAGAGTTAAATTTTTTTATATTATAATTATATTTTTCTAGTATTAATTATCAATTTTTTATAACGTTTTGATTAATTTTGATGCCACCATTTGTTTATATCTTATTCTAGGCTCCAAATTGGAAGTTCAGTTAAATTATTTTTTTTCTAGATTTCAAAGATTTTTTTTACAAAAAATAATTTTACCTGTTCAATTAATGATAAAAGAATATTAAAATAAAATAAAATATTTTAAATGGTTATTTTTTAGGTAAACTTGCTAAAACTCGATTAGCCTGTAGATTTGCTCTTCCTTTTTTTAAAATTTGAGGCAATTTAAGACTTTTTGCAAAGTAAATGTTTTGAATGAAGAGAAATTTATTTTTCATTTCAAATTCAAATGAAACAAAAAACTTTAAAAATCGCAATTAATTTTAAATTTTTCAAATCATCTTTATTAATTATATGAAAAATAAAATTCAAAAAAATAAATTTGAAAAAATATAAAAAGATAAAACTAAAATAGGGATAAATTTTGTAATTCAGTTTAAAAAAAAAAAACTCAATCTAATTCTTAAGTGGACCCAATTTTGAATTTTAAGTATTGATTTTAAAAATAAACTTAATATTTGATGACTTAGTTTAAAAAATAAAAATTTGATTTAAGTCTTAGGTTATGTCTTAAATTAATTTTGAAAACTAAAACAATTCACTTTCAAAATACAATACAATAGAATTTTCATTCAAAGATTTTAGCTTGTTTGATTGAGCTGCAATTTTTCTCAATGGAAACAATTTCTATTGAAATAAAATATTATTTAATTATATTCTTAAATATTAAATAAAATATTGTAACAAAATTCAATGTGATTAAAATCAAATTTTATTAATGAAGTTTAATCCTTTATTTATTTAAGTATAATTGCATTTATTTACAAAAAAAAATAAAAAAAAATACCAAGTGAAGCAGATTTTTTATCAATTTATACAATTATAATGGTAATTCGAATTTTTTATTTCAGTTTTAATGTCTTAAATTCAATAAAATAAACAAATAACAAAGCAAGTTTTAGAATTCATTTTTTTATGATAATCTCGAAAAAATACACTTTATGTAATTATTTATCACCTGCAGATGATGTTTCGAGTTGACTTTTGGTAGATTCGTCTCTGTCTTCGCCTGTGTGCCAAGTGAGACGCTCTTCATAAAATTGAATTACAATTTGAGGACATCTGATGTTCGCAGTCTTGGCTAAGACCAGATCCGCTTCGTCGGAATTTTTCCACTTCATAAGAAACATGAGTTCGCCCGAGGAATCAGTCGCTCCAATTATTTTCTCGGGTATCAAACCTCGATCGAATCCTCGGGCCGGATTATCATCCGAACTAGCATCTGCAGAATTTTCATGAGTATTAGTTGTATTTGAGAGTGGTTGGCTGACTTCGGATTTTTTCTTTTTATTTAGAGCTATGTCAGAGTCAGTTTTGCGTTTTTTTTGTGCACCGCCTTGACTTTTCAAACGATTTTCGAATTCGGCAATTAGATCCGGACAGTCAAGGTTTTCCTCAGGCTCCCATGTGTTGTCACTTTCTCCATAGCCCTTCCATTTGAGAAAATATTCGGTTCGACCTGATCGTATGCGCTTGTCGACTATTTTTTCAACAACGTACTCCTCTTCCTCAAGCTCTCCGCCATCTGAACCATTCTCAGGATTTTTGCTCTTTTTGTTGGTCATACTAAAGAAACACAAGTAAATTTTTTTTTCTAATTTATTTTATTCTAATGTGATTTTGGCTTCCACTATTAATGATTAGCATCGCAAAAAAAACAAGTATGCGTTTTATATTCAATTTAGATTTGCTGTTTATAAGTTCAAGTTTATTGAATTTTCTAGTTTAAATAATTTGACTTGTTAGAAAAATTGTCTTTTTAAAAGAACAGAAAATGCGCCCCATTTTTTTATCATTTTAATTTTCTTAAAACAAAATTGTCTTTTGCTATTGTTGTACACAAATGAATAATTTTGATAACTTTTCAACAGATATTTTCATCTTCCGCCTAAATAGCCATTTTTTTTAACTCTTCTAAGTATTTGTTTAGCTTATTTTCGAGATTTCCTTTTTTCTTCAAAATGTAGAATGTGACCAATTCGTCAGCAAAAAGAAGAGATTATTCACTATTTATTTTATTTCTTTTAGGTATATCATTGATAAAAATACTTAAAAAATAATGGACTAATTACTGAGCCTTGAGGAACACCTACAGTAATATGGTATTCATCTCTAATAAGACCATTTATATTTACTTTAAATGATCTTGAGTCTAAAAATGAATTAATTTAATGTATTAGGCTGAAGGTTCATTTATATTAGTTTATAAATAAGACCATCATGCCAAACCCTATCAAACCCTTTACAAATATCTAAATAATCTTGAGTAGACTATACGTTCTAACAGTTTTCCTAGACAGCTTGTCATACTGATTGGTCGCTAGTTAGCTGGGTGCTGTTTTAAAATTGACATTTTAGTTATCATTTATTATCAGCAGATTTCTATGCATTCGGGATTTTACTTTCTCTTTGACTTAAGCCAAAGAGCTAAATAATGTCTTCCAGAATATTTTGAGGTAACTTTTTTGACATAAGGTTATGAATTTGGTTAGGTCCCAAAGCTGCTTCCTCTTTTTTACCTTTTAAACGTTGAGACAATCTCTTTAATGCTAACAGACTCGTCAAATATGCATTAATTTTTTTTCAATTTCAATTTCAAGGTAAATCAAAAGGCTAGTGCCCTTATCGTAGTCGACTGATTAACACTTCATTTATTTAATTTAATAAAATTTTTAATAATTAAAATTATAATTTTAATAAAAGTAAAATTATCTACTATTTTGAAAACAAAAAAACATTGATAATTCATTTCAAATTTTTTAAATTTTTTTACAAAGTCAATAAAGATCAAATAGATATTATTATAAATTGATAGCTTGAATGTTGCAAATTTCAGCATTGATCGTTTGATCACAAAGCTATTAATCAATCTTGACTAAAAAAATCCAAATGTTTTTTCTCAACTGTTCGTTTTTGCCATCGGTTCAATCAGGTTTGCACTATTCCTTAAATTGTAACTTAAATTTCTCGAGTTATTTTTAAGAAATCTATTTTTTAAATTCTCAGGCGAGTTATGATTGAATAAAGACTTAAAAAAGAATGATAACATTCTTTCTAAAAATCTATGCTGAAAAGCATACAACCCATATTTTTCCAAAAAATTATTGACATCATTAAAGTTTTTCGATTCAAATTTGAACTAAAATAATTTAAAAATAGAAAAATAATAACTTTTAGCTAGTTTGATTATTGCCTCTTTAGAAAAACACAAGAGAGTTTAACAATAATCAAAATAAGGTAGGATAAATGTTTTGAAAAACTGAACTTTAACAGAAGTTGACAAAAAAAGAGTCTTTTAATACTAAACAATTTAATTAAAAATTTAATTTAATTTTTTTTATTAAAAAATTCAATATCAATATTCACTATCTTTTTGGGGATTTATTAGATCATTATTCGAACTAAAAATTTTTTTTTAAATTCACCAAAAAAAAGTAGCTTTTTCTTCATCAGTTCTAAGTCCTATCATTGGGGATTAAAGTAGGTATTAATACAGATCTTTTTTAGATCGAAACTTTATTTTTTTTTCAGAATGGTCTTCTTAATAGTGGATTTTTTAAACAAAATCAGACCAATTTTGATTCCAAAAATTTTTTAACCTGATTCTTAACTCTGAAGTCATTTGGTTAAATCTTTGTTTTTATTTTATGTTTAGTATTTTGACAACGAATTTTTTGAAATATTCTTCTTTATTCTTGCGTTCCTTAATTATACTGACAATGTTCGGAGGACCACTTGCATTGAAAATTTTATGTGTTTGATATGGAATTCTTTTATGGGCTGCAGAAATTAATTTTTGGGTAATTTCTTCATTTAAGTCCTCAATTGATGCTGAATTTGATCCTAAGCTTTGAATTTGGCCTTGCAGAATCTTGCGTGTAATTCACCCCCGAGAACATAATTTTTTACAATTTATATTTATCTTTTCGAATAAATTAAAATTAAGATTTAAAAAATTTATTACGATCAAGTTGTGTTTATAAAAAATTACTTATCTGTAAGGGATAAAAAGGAGTTTGAAACTAATCGTCTCAAGAAAAAAATTAGACTTGATAAAACAAACAATATGCACCTTTCTTTTCTAAACAGTCATAGGGATCAAGTTTAATTTTTATTCAATTTTTTTTTCAGTTTCAATATAAATCTTTTACATATTTTTTTTTTATTTGTTAAATAAATTTCTATAAAATCACCAATTAAAATTCTCTTTTGTCTTAAAAAAACGCTAACAAAAAATCGGACATAATTTCTTTTTTAAATTTCTTTTTTATTTAATTATTTTTCAGATCTAATTTACTTTGGGAATAATTTGCTACGGGAATGAAAAAAAACGGAGATGATTTACAAATGACCGTTCAAATTAACTTTAAATAAAGTAAAATAAAATTCATCAGATATCAAAAAATTTACACATAATGTGTGTGATCTAAAAAAGTAATTTAATTACAATATTTACAAAAGTGTTGATAAAAATAGATTGAACCGATTTAAAGATGATCAAAGATTCAATTGAATGGGGCAATAAATACTGAATATCTTGTATATTCAATTTTTTTTTATCTATTTATAACATAATTTTAAAATAAAATAAATTTAATAAAAAATTAACATGTATTCAAAAACATAATTTTTTTAAAAAATAATATGCCTCTGTGAACCAAAATAGCTGAAATTTTATTTACATTGACTATCACTATTATTTTTTAGCAAAAATATTATTTTTTTAATGAAATAAAATCAAAACAGAACGTCTAGAAAAATCTCAATATTTCAATATAAATATTATTTTGTCTCTCATCTCTTATCTATTAGTAAGAACATAAATCGATATTTCAAAATTCCAAATTTATGGGAGAAAATTTGTCTTAAATGTGGACTATGCTCATTTTGTACAATTTCGATATAAATATAGGTATTATTTTCATTCAATTTATTTTAATATTAGGAGATTTTTTGTGAAAATTTGAAAAATTTTTTTGGTCAAATTCATCTGTTAATTTTTTTTCATCTAAAGTGTTTTTCATAAAAGAGCTTTTTTTAAAAACTTTAAAAAATAAGAATGAATGATTTAATAAAGCATTGATTATCTGATAGATGTATTCTTTATTCTATTCTTTTATTTTGAAAAAAAAATTTTTTATAATTGTAAACGCTTGCTTGAATATCTAATTAAAAA
This sequence comes from Brachionus paranguensis, assembly GCA_016802215.1. Taxonomy (NCBI): domain Eukaryota; kingdom Metazoa; phylum Rotifera; class Eurotatoria; order Ploima; family Brachionidae; genus Brachionus; species Brachionus paranguensis. The sequence continues at coordinate 2,024,584 of JAESIX010000016.1, read as the reverse complement.
TTTATTTATTTGAAAGTTTTGTTCAATATTAGAATTGAAAATATCAGATCAAAAATTTTTAATTTGATTATTTGATCAAATTTTCTAGGCTACTTTCATGACTAATTTTTTTAAGCTTTAAAATTCTTTTAAATGTAATTTTTTTAGATTTGTATCTATTTTGTATAGCAAATTAATCAATAAGTTTTCTAGGTTTATTTTATTAGTTTTTTATACTTCATTCTTCAATTACTAAAAAAAATGAACACAAAATTTTGCTACATTTAACATTGTTTAATAAAATTAATTAAAAATAAATGGAGAGGATTTGATCTTACAGATTTTTCAAATATTTGAAATCAGCGTCTTTATTTTATTTGTGGGTTATTTTGCCATATCAATGCTTGTCTTCAATTCTTTGAGACTCATTTTTGCTCTTGTTAACGATATTTTAATTCCAGTCTTTAAGGTAATTAAAATTTAGGGGAAAGAAAAAAATTGAAAATTTATTCAAAGTTAATAACCTCGTCGCTCAAATGTTTGTTCATTTTAAAATCATGTCTTGTCCATTCAATGAGCTCTTTTCGATAAGTGTGATCACCAATTTTGTAACATGTCTTCAGAATTTCTTTGTAAGTTTTGAGCACTTCTTGCCTAAGCATAAACTAAAACTCATCAATGTTTGCATTAATACACCCTCTGATTCCTAAATAATTGCATAAATTACCTGTCTCAGATTCAATAGAACTTTATCACTGCGCATTTTAAAAATTAAAAAAAAATTAATTATTCGAGCAAGCTCTTTGCATGCAACAAACTTAAAACAAAAATTACTTTACTTCTTGCGTAAGTTAATTTTATACACCCAAGTGATGTAACACATAGAAAGAAGCCAAAAGATAAATGTCTAAATTTTATTATCAATACAAAAATATACAATAATAATCATAAAGAACAAAAATGTAACTTAAGAAAAAAATAACATTAAACATGGGGATCAAGTAAACTGAGAATAGCTGTAATTAAATGATCTAAAAGTAAATATGGATCGAAGCAATTCGAGCCTTGGGTAATTTGAATTTCAAAAAAGCAACTAAAATTAGAAGATGATTTAGAACTAGAAAATAGTTGATTGACAAAATGCAACTTTTGACCATTTCTCAATTGCATGTCGCGTTCCAAAATTTCGCCCAACTCAACTTTGTTTTGTTCATGTATCAGCTTTAAAATTCCACTCAGACCATTGTTTATACGCGTGTTCAACAGCAAAACACAATTTCCCATTTTAAGATCCATTTTACTCAACGCATCACTAATTGAATTTACATTTCTTGAATGGCAAAAAAAATTGAAAAAAAAATTAAAAAAAATTGAGATAAAAATAATAAAGCTACTTTAGAATCAAATCGTTTTGTTCAATTGAAAAGTACAATTTTGAAGTGATATTTGGCGCTTGACTTTCAAACTTGACAACCACATTAAAATCTTCGGCAATTCTGTGCAAAATGTATCTAGCAACGATCAATTGATCGGCCAAGTCGTAAGCTTCACACGGCCCGATTTCAAATTTCCATTCGGACAAATTTTTCTCGCTATTTACACTCTTCATATTTATGCCTGCGTACAAACAAGCTTTGTAGTGACACTCGGCCACATTTCGGCCGGCCACATGATCAATGCCAATCGAACAATAGTGAAACCATTTTGGCGATTTGGCACTTTTTTTGTCCAAATGGTGGTCGATTTTTTGAAAGCCAGTATTTTCGTACACTGTGTAAATTTGTTCAACAATAAACGTTGGCTTGGTCTCGCTGTTATACTTGGCTAGTTTCTCGAACATTTCTTTGCATTTGACTCGTTTGTTTTCGTCGGCAATTGTTTTGTCATGTTTGTAGTTTTGGCACAAAACAAGCTTGTTTGAACAATTTGAGGAGAAAAACGGGTCTTTGAACATGCGTATTGGTCTTATGTAAAAGTCTGTGTTTATGTAGCTGGTGGCAGAGGCAATTGCGCAGTCCCATTCGGGCACATCTTCAATTGATTGCGGCTCAAAGTCCAAAGTTCTGCTTTTGGTTCTCAAAACTTGATGACAATCGGTGTCTAGCCAAATGTAAGTGGCAAGAACAAACGACCTGGGCTGTGTGAGCAAGTCAAATCTATTCGATGTTTGTTTACTCAGAGCCATTCTTGCTTTATCTAGATGGTTGTTTTGTGTGCAAATATTGATCTTGATCAGAACCTTTATTTATTCTTTTTTTTCTTTTTTTTTTTTTTTTTCGTATTCGCTGAGTATTTAAGATAAGTATAAAAAATTAAATACTGCTTTGAACATGATGATGATGATGATGATGATTATTTATTTTTTCCAAATAATTCGAATAATGAGCAATGGAATTAAAATCAAGCTGTTTAATTCTATGAAGAGTTGGGTTTATAATCGGGGTGAAACATATTTTAAATTTATAAAACCATAAAAATAAACAAAAATTTTAACATTTCTTACGCAATTTAGATCAATGTTTTATAATAATCTTATTGTGTTTGTGAGAAAGAGAGAGAGAGAGAGAAAGAGAAAGAAAGAGAGAGAGAGAGAGAGAGAGGGATAAAGAAAGATACACCTATTTGAACTATTTGTAATTATTTGTAATAATCTATTTGGTGTTTTTCTATGAGTTTTAAACAAGGCCCCATAAGACGCTCGAACGCGTCTACACCCAAAAAAGCCAGCTTGCATTTGCTTAAAGTACAGGCAGTTGCCGTACGACCACTTTTTCTAAGCAAAGCCAACTCGCCAAAATAGTCACCATCCTCAAGCACATTGATCACTTCCTTCATTTTATATTGATCCATTTGAGTTATTTTAACTTGGCCACATTCTATAAAATACATTCCATCAGCTGGTTCGTCCTGATTGAATATTGTCTCATTGGCATCAACAAACCGGCTCTCTAGAGCATCTAAAACTTTTGAGCGTTGGCTTTGGCTCAGTGAATCTCTTAGAAATGGAATTGACTCAAGCAATTTGGCATATTTGCTGCTTCGATCGAACGAGATCGATATGGCTTTTTTCTGAAATGTGTCACGGTTCATGCACAACAAAATGCCTCCACTGCGACAAACAACACTGGCACAACGCGGCTGATTATGCAGCAACGCCAAATCGCCAAAATAGCCATGTTCACCTAGCTCGGCCACTCTGGTCTCCTCCGCGTTTGATCGCTTGGCAAACACATCAAAAACTCCTCGCGCAATTATGTAGAAATAATTGCCCGGCTCTCCTTGACGAATTATTACTTCGTTCGGAGAACAAGCTCTCTGGAACATGCATTCTATAATTCTATTCAAATCATCGCTTGATAAATGTTTGAATAAAATTATGCTGGACATTGTTTTTTCTAGATTTTCGGTGAAGTCCGGAGCGGAACACTTTGAATTTTCGAATGGCTTGTTTGCCATTGATTCATAGTCTGCGTCCGATTCATTGGAACTAAATTCACCACATTCTGGGTCAAATGACTTGCTAAACACTGAAAAGCGTCTGATTTGACGTATTTTGCGAGTTTTTCTCGCTAAATCTAAGCCAATTTCATTAATTTCGCCAATTTCTTCTTGAATTATGTCCTCTTTCTCAATCATCTTACCTAAAAAAAGAACATTCAATAAATATTAATTAAAAAAAGAAAAGATTATTATTTTTATATGAATAAAAAATAATCTTCTTATTAGATAAAATTGTCTTTCATAGCTTTTCATAGCTTTTTCATATTTTGTCTTTTATTATAGAAAAAAAAGAAAAAAAAGATGCTTTTTTGAATGCCGAATGATTTCTTTTTTAATAATAATTAGCAAATTAAAACAAATATTTTATTCAAAAAATGCACATTAACAATACCAGACTTCCTGTTAGAATTTAATTTGGCTTTATAATTCTCAACTAAAATGCTGTGCAAAGAAACATCGGTGACAAAAGCAGCGTTATCTTATTTAATAGAATGTGTTTTTAATTTATTTAAGTTTTAATTTTACTTTAAATTATTTTTGTTTTTAAGATTTTTTTTAATGTTTTGTCATGGACCGACAAACAACAATAAAATAAAAAAAAATGCATCATTTCTTTCGTTACAGTTAAAATATTGTCTAATTTTTAATTCTATGCAGTTACTTGTTCAAAACTAGTTGGGAAATTTAAGAATTATTTTTAGGATAAATGAAATTTTTTTTTAATTTATTTTTAAAAAGATGGCTAAAAGAAAGGTAATAAGCTCATTTTCATTTAAAGATTACTAAGTTTTAACTAAAAAAATGTTGAAAAAGAAGCCAATTGATGCGAAAAAAATTGAAAAAAAGCCCAAATTTGAGCAGAATGGCACTGGCACAGCTCCTTTGGTTGATAATTTAATTAATTTAAAAGACATTAATGAATTTAAAGAAAGTTCAAATAAAAAAGAGTGGAATTTTTTAAAATTGCATCGTGGAATATCAACGGTCTAAGGGCTTGGATTAAGGTGACACTTTAATTTAGAATTAGATTTTGGGACAATTTTTTGTTTTTAGAAAGGTGGAATTAATTATCTGGAAGCCGAAGACCCAGATATTTTTTGTCTTCAGGAAACTAAATATGATCTTTCCAAAATTCATGAGCTATCCACTTTGGCCACTTATCGATGCCATTGGTTGGCAAGTGCGCGAAAAGGATATGCCGGAGTTGGTATCATGTCAAAAACAGAACCTATCAGAGTTGAGTACGGAATTAGTGACCAAGAATTTGATAAAGAAGGAAGAGTCATGATGGCTGAATATGAAAAATTTTATCTAATAAACTCATGTACAATTAATATGTTTATTTTACAAAATATTTGATTTTTTTTAAAAAAGATGTTCCAAATGCGGGCGCAAAATTGTTCAGACTCAATTACCGATTGAAATGGAGCGAAGTGTTGCGTGATTATTTGAACAAATTGGATCAAGTTAAACCAATAATTTGGACCGGAGATTTAAATGTAGCTCACAATAGAATTGATTTAAAGTATCCAAGTTCACATTTACATTCAGCTTGTTTCACTATTGAGGAAAGAAATAGTTTTAGTGAAATTTTATCCGATAGATATTTCGATTCATTCCGGTATTTGTATCCGAGTCGATCTGGCGCGTACACCTTTTACACTCATCGCAAACTAACCTCACGACACACTAATTCAGGATGGAGACTTGATTACTTTGTCATGTCAAATAAACTAAAGAAAAATCTGGTTGATCATGTGATCAGACCTCTCATTACCGGAAGTGATCATGTGCCTATTGTTTTATACCTAAATTTTGAATAAAATTTTGTTCTCAATTAAGTAAAGAAATACAATTTAATAATCCAAATACAATTTTTTAAGTAATTTTACCAAATATTACGGATTATTTGGTAAGATCTTATATCAAATTAAGTTTGTAAAAAATTGTAACTTTACCAGATCTGACGTAATTTTTTGGAAAAAACATGAAATTGCTTAAATTGGAAAAAAGTGCACTTTTGAGCTTTTTTGGGCTTTCAAAAATTTAAAAGAAAGAAAAAAAAAAGAAAACTACATGTTTTACGTAATTTTAGATAATAAAATGATATAAAATATAATATTGAGTAATTTTTGGTAAAAAAAATGTAATTTGAATTATAAATTTTGTGATCTTTACTATTTATTTTCTAAAGTTAAACATTTATAATATTTTGTTTTTGATTGATTTTTGGAGATTGTTTGCTCGTTTTATGTGTGAGATCATCAGAACACAATTTAATAATCACAACATCTATTACCTTTAAAAGATCTGATGCGAAAAAATTTTTTTTTTTCAAAGTAAGCAATTTCTGTGTCACTAAATTTTAAAAGCAATGTTTTGCTTCTTTGAAAATTCAAGTTTTGTTTGAGAAAATTAGAAAAAAAATTAAAAAAAAAAAATGTTAGATTTTTTGAATTTTTTTGTGTTTTACATTTTTGCTGCTTCCAGTTTTAATGGTTTACATATTTACAAAACTGAAGATCATTTGTTTAAATTGAATGCTATTACAAGGTAAGAGACAAAAAGCAAAGCTTTGTTGAAAATTTTTATCTATTAAAAATTTCAAATTAATATGAATGCAAATGGAAGAGAAAAATTTGAAATTATTTTGCAATTTAAAATAGAAAAAAGAACACACTCACACACGTCAAGACAGAGCCAAAGTGAACACGTTTTAGTGTGCCTTTGATTGTTTGATTGTATTGGCAAAATAAATTTTTACTTTATTTCTAAATAGTTTTGCTCAACTAAACCTAATTTTCATTTTTTACATTTTAATTTTCATATTTTGTTTTTTTTGGTCCTTTTTTGTTGTTGTTGTTTGTTTTAGAAGACAAAAAATAAACAATGAGCAAAATAAATAAGAGAGAGCTAAAAGAACAGGACACACTGACTCGAATAGCCATAGTGAACAACGACCGGTGCAAGCCGAAAAAATGTCGCCAAGAGTGCAAAAAGTCGTGTCCGGTGGTGAGAATGGGCAAGTTGTGCATTGAGGTGGCGGCCGACTCCAAGATAGCGTTCATATCCGAAGAGCTGTGCATTGGCTGCGGCATTTGTGTGAAAAAGTGTCCGTTCGAGGCCATTTCGATCATAAACTTGCCGAGCAACTTGGAAAAAGACACCACTCATCGCTTCGGACCGAACTCGTTCAAGCTGCATCGTTTGCCGACGCCGCGTCCCGGCCAAGTCCTGGGCCTGGTGGGCACAAACGGCATCGGCAAGTCCACAGCGTTGAACATCTTGGCCGGCAAACTAAAGCCCAACTTGGGCAAATTCAGCGATCCGCCCGACTGGTCCGACATTTTGACGTTTTTTCGCGGCTCCGAACTCCAAAACTTTTTCACCAAAATCCTCGAAGACAACTTGAAGGCGATTATCAAGCCTCAGTACGTGGACCAGATACCGCGCGCCATCAAAGGAACAGTCGAAGAAATATTGACCAAGCGAAACGAGAGCGACAATTTGGACCGGATCATTGACGAGTACGAGCTAAGCGGCCTGAGGACACGCAACATCGAAGATTTGTCGGGCGGCGAACTGCAGCGGTTCGCTTGTGCGGTCACGTGCGTCAGAAAGAGTGACATTTACATGTTTGACGAGCCGTCCTCGTATCTGGACGTCAAACAACGTTTGAAAGCGGCCCAGCTGATCCGCGAGCTCGTCCGACAAGACAGATACTTGATTGTGGTCGAGCACGATTTGTCGGTGCTCGACTATTTGTCTGACTTTATTTGTTGTTTGTACGGCTCGCCGGGCCACTACGGCGTAGTGACCATGCCGTTCTCGGTGCGCGAGGGCATCAACATATTTTTGGACGGCTTTGTGCCGACCGAGAATCTGCGATTTAGAGAGACAGTGTTGTCGTTTAAAGTGATGGAAAAGTCAGAGGAAGAGGACATCAAACGCTTGTACAACTACTCCTATCCGGACATGAGCAAAAATCTTGGCGACTTTTCGCTCGAGATCAAGAGCGGCTCGTTCACAGACTCGGAAATAGTCGTTCTGCTCGGAGAGAACGGCACCGGCAAGACCACTCTGATTCGCATGCTGGCCGGCAATTTGAACGCGGACGGCGACGCCCAAGTGCCCAAGCTCAACATTTCCTACAAGCCCCAGAAGATAAGTCCCAAATTCCAGGGCACAGTCCGCCAGCTCATTCACATGAGGATACGCGACGCCGCCTCTCATCCCCAGTTCAACACAGACGTGCTCAAGCCGCTGCAAATCGACAACATCATCGACCAGGAGGTGGGCAACTTGTCCGGTGGCGAGCTGCAGCGAGTGGCTCTGACCATTTGTCTTGGCAAGCCGGCCGACGTCTATCTGATCGACGAGCCGTCCGCTTACCTGGACTCGGAGCAGCGGTTGCATGCCGCCAAAGTGATCAAGCGGTTTATTAGAAATAGCAAAAAGACGGCGTTTGTGGTCGAGCACGATTTCATAATGGCCACGTACTTGGCCGACCGAGTCATTGTGTTCGAAGGTGTGCCGTCGGTTAGGACGTTGGCCTCCACGCCCCAAAGTTTGCTCACCGGCATGAACGCCTTTTTGAAGTCGCTCAAAATTACGTTCAGACGCGATCCGGAGAATTCGCGGCCCCGCATCAACAAAGAACACTCGGTCAAAGTAATTTTGCTTTTTTTTTGTGTCTTGGCAACATTTTTTTTTTTTTTTTTTTTAAAAGGATGTCGAACAGAAGCAAAGTGGAAACTACTTTTTCTTGGAATAGATTTTTAGTTTGCGAACTGGTTGGGTTTAGTTTGAGCTGATGCTAGTTGGTGGCCAAAAAAGTCTCCATTAAAAAAACCTATTCAAAGTTCCACTCTCAAAATCAAATAAAATTTTATTTTGTTAAAATTATTTTTAATTTATTTAAATAAATGATCGTTGAGCATTAAAAAATTGCCTGCACGCACCCACCCACCCACTTAGATGTTCCAGATGATGTCTTTTGAATGAAATGACATCAGCAATAAGCGCAACAAATTGTCCATGTTTTGGCAAAATTTAAAATTTTAAATTTAAAGGAAAAAAATTTTAAAGCTCTTTTTACGGAAAATAAAGATTTTTTTAACAGTCTACCGAAAAATTTCAACAAAAAAAAACCAATTGATCATTTGACATTTTACTTGCAAATTATCTAATTAATACAATTTTGCATTGTCTTAAAAACATTAAATTATGCTTTCTTCCTCAAAGTGCGGTTATTAGCCCTCTCCTTTTTACCATCTTTATCAATGACATTCCTAAACAGGATCAAAAAAATCAGTCATACTCTTTGCTATTTGCCGACGATCTAGTGACCTTTTTTATCTTCAAAAAATACGGAAACATAAACAAAATTATAAACAACTATTTAAAAAAAATTCAGATGTGGCTGAAAAAATGGAGACTAAAGATGTCCCCTGACAAATGCAGTTACATCATTTTCTCTGGCAATTCCTCAAAAAACCAAGAGCTAAGCTTAAAACTTTTTGGCAAGCAAATACCCTACACTGACTCTCCAGTTTTCCTTGGAATAAAATTTGACCAAAGCCTCTGCTTCAACTCTCAAGTTGAATTTATCCGCTCCAGATGCCACGATAGAGTGAACATAGTTAAGATCTTATCCCACAAGTCGTGGAAGTTATGCAATAAGACTCTTTCCGGAATCTATAACGCCCTTATAGGCTCCATCGTTGACTATAGTTTTTTCATTTTACCGCGTATCTCCCAGTCAAACATTTAAAGATTTAAAGTAATTCAGAATACATCCTTTAAATCAATCTATCATCTACCCTATGACACACCATCAACTCAACTTTTCAGACTTCTCGAAGAAAAAAAAGTTGATAAAATTGAATCCAGACTTAGAAATTTACTCAACAAATACGTAATTAACAGTCTAAAATACAAAAATTTACTAATAACTTTTCTCATACTTTTCTCTTTGATGGTTTCATTGAAAGCTCAAGAAGTCCCGAATCAAAAACCCTACTATGTCAAGTCTCCAATGAATTTTTCTAGTGGACTGCTAGTTTGCTGTAATTTCATAACCTCATTTCCTTTTCATATCTTTTTACTCTTATGAACTTAAATTGATAACAATTTTTTTTTATACATTTTTATAAATTTTGTTCTAATGGCAAAAGGAGTTTCGTTACTCAAATCCAGTTAAAATAATTATATAAACTATTAAAAAAAAAAATTCTTGTCTCGTTTATTCTATAAGTCTGTTAAGGTTTCTTTTTATCTTTTTTTCAAAAGATAAATGTCCAAATAAAACCACATACCTTAAATTATTGAATTAAAAATTAAAAAAAATTCATTTGAAAGTTACAATTTAAAAATAAATAATCTAAATGTAAATGATTGTTGCTAGTCAAACCGATTTTGCTAAACAGATTTTTTAATTCATTTTGTTTATTTTCGCTTTAGCTCATCATGATTTTGAGGGAAATATTTGTAAAATATAAGGATTTTTAAACGTCTATCTTTTTTCAAATAAAGTTCGGTTCTTTTTTTATTAATAATTTTTTAGCATTTTTGACGAAAATTTTCTATTTTTTACGTAAAATTCTCTAAAAAAAAACTGCTAAAATCGTTTTTTATCTTTCTAAATTTAAATTAGACTTTTTTTAACGAAGTTTACTATTTTTATAGAGAGTTTTATTTTCTGCTTTTAAATTGTAAAAAAATACAAAAAATAAAAGATTAATCATGATAAATTCTTTTGGTAAAAATGTTATATGTTAAAATGTATAATGTTATATGTTTTTTAGTAAAATGTTATTTTGTGTAAAAAATTAATTTAATTTTAAATTTGAAAATTTAAAAATTAGTTTTTTGAAAAATTTAGTCTAATTCAATCCTTTTTTCTAATAATTAGCTTAGATTATTGAATTAAATAATTCTAGTGCCATGTAATGGCACATTTTGTATTCATTTTGATTCTTAAGCAATCTACGTTTATTGCTATTTACGGAAATGACTAGCAATATGTTCTTTTTATTATATTTTTATTTTCATTTGCTTATTAAATTATTTATAATGTTTATGATGTTATAATGTTTGTTATATAACAGAAATTAAACTGTTGTCATAACTTTTTATTTAAATATTTTATTTTATTGTTACTATTTTTCTTTTATAAAAATAAAATTTTTTTTTATTTTCTTTAATAGAACAGGGTCTTGTAAGGGAAAAGTATCAACTGAATAACTTGTATTCTTTTGATATTAGTTAATGAGAATAATAAGATGAAGAAAGAAAAATGCAAAATTGAAGGATTTTTTAAAATTTCCTAGGTTTTTACAAATTGAAGTTTCTAATAGAATTTTCATGATGATGCTCAAAATTATCTTAAAACAAGGTTTAATATGGGTGCATAATTTTGCAACCATAGAATTTTTCAGAGATCTGCAGATATAAAATAATAATTCAATTTTACATTGAATGTTTACTTTGAATAAATATCTTTCTGAAAAAAAATTCAAAACAAAAATCACTTAAAAACCTTCTTTTAGTGACAATCTTGAGCATTATCATTTAAATTTGATAATAAACTTCAATCTACCAATTTTTAACCTTTGAGATTTCATTTTTTATTTTAGAAAAATCTTTAAAAAAATGAAGTCCTGAGTATCGATTTCTAAAAAGCCATTATCTGTCCAAATTTTGAAAAATCTTTTATACACTAAAGAATCTTATTGATTATTAGATAATGAAATTGAAGTGTAATCATAAAACAAAAATCTAATTATAAATTGTCTGGAAATGTTAAAAAAGTCAAAAAGCCAAAAAAACCTCTCTTCAATTTTTCAATAAGATGAAACCTTTTTAAGCTGACAATTGTAATTAATTTTCGAACTAAACCATTAATTTAACTTTTTTAATTTGAATCTTTTGGGAATGAACTTTTACTTGAAAGGTTTTAAATAATTAAATAACTAATTAAATTTTGTGATTTGTTTTGTGACACTTTTTTTTTCAAATTATTCATTAAACTATAAATTTTATTCAATCAAAAATATTGACAGAAATTAAAAATTGAAAAAATTAATTAATTTTGGTTAGAACTTGATCAAACAAATCAAGCTACAATTGTTTTGGCATGTGCAGGCGAATAATACTTATGTCCTTTATCATCTTCGGCCTGGAATACAAAATTGGCTCGTGGAGTTTCCAACAAAGTGGCTGGACATGGCTCGATTTCTTTCTGAGTAAATTCAGTCCTGTATAGTGTATTTCCATCAAATGGTTGATCTGATCTGTAAGCTAAACCATCTGGCTTGAACGACTGAGACGGCCCGCCACCTAATGGCAAATAGTGACCCTTGTAAGTGCTAGTGCCATCGAATGGCACATTGGGTGTTTGGTATTCATTTTGATTCTTGAGCGGTGTGCGTCTATCGCCTGGCCATTTACGGAAGTCTTGTCCGTAAGTGGTATCACCTTCAAATTTTCCTTCAACCTTCTTACGACTTGCTGGTCTAATGGCCATTGCTTTTTGTGCCGGCTTCTGAGTAAACTCTGAATTGTAATTAGTGCTTAGATCCATTTCTCCCAATGGAGGCTTCCATTCGTTGTCTTTTTTGGCAAAGTTTGGCTTTACTTCCCATTTCTTGAAATCATTTTTGTGAGTTGTGTCGTCATCGAACGGCGCCTCCGATCTATAGCCTCCATTTTCGGGCTTAAATGAGCGCGCTTTTTCAGCATCTTTAGCCGTGAAATCACGTCTCATCGTAGTCATGTTGTCCAATGGTATTTTATTTGGCTGATACTCATCCCTGGGTCTAGAGAACTTGGTTGGCAAGTCGTGCTTAACATAATCCTCTCTGTATCCGGTTCGATCATTGAACGGATCAGTTGATTGCAGAGCAGCGTTATCTGGCCTGATTGGCTTGACCGGTGCTTGATTATGACGCTTAAAGTCCTGGTAGTAAGTAGTGTCTCCATTGAATGGGTCAGCTGAAGAAATGTATCCGCCGTCATGACGAATAGGCTGCGTTCTGTTTAGCTCCCATGGACGGTAGTCGCTTTTGTATGTGGGGTTGCCTTCGAAGTTGGCCGGCTCTTTTCGACCGCCATCGTGACGAATAGGCTGTGCTTTTTCACCTTGTTTCTCTAGAAACAAAAAAAGAATTAAAACAATTAGCTTCACTACCACAATAAAGATTACGTACGGACATATTCGCGTTTGTAGCTGGTCATTGTGTCCATTTCTCCTTCGGGTTGTTTGTACTTTTCTGGCTGATGCAATGATATTTTTTCAACTTGATGACGAATATAATCAGCTCTAAGGACATGGAAAAAAGAATAGATTTTTTAATTCGATTGAAAAGGAGAAAAAAAGGAATTAAATTACTTGTGGGTTGTCTCGTCGTTTAGCGGAAGATTCGAGCCTTTGTATTCATTATCTGGTCGAATCGGTTGAGTTCGCGAAGCTTCATGGGCCCGATACTCGTTTTTGTATTCGGTGACAGCGCATGGCTGCTCGCCTTTACCCAAAATTCCCCAGGGACGATGCGGACAACGATGGTGACCACAGGTACACATTTGGCAAATACACAATTTAGTCATTTGAGCTAAAGATTCTATTTAATAGAATAATAATTAAATAAAAATAATTAGATAAAACTTTTATTCAAACTAAAAAATAAATTCTTTAAAAAAGAAATGAATTTTTTTGAATAGATTTTACTTGACAACGAATAGTGTTAATTTTATCACTAAAATTTTCTATAGAATATATAGGTACTAGCTTTTATCAAATTGTAAAATTTCTTATATTCTAAAATTTTATGATTGTTATAGTTTTATTCTTTAAAATAAAAACTGAGCAACAATTACGCTAACAACGATAAAGGTTGGCATAAAATTTAAGAAAAAAATATGTTGCTTGGTAACATATATCTAACACTGTAAAATTTTAAATTGTAATATTTATTAACAACAGTGCGCATAGGTAAATATTAGGAATAGCTCAAAGAGGGACTGGCTTATGCAATACGACCTAAGCAATTTCGTGATTGATTTTGAACAGCGATGCTATTTGCCTTGATTTAATTAAATCAATTTTTTTCTTCTAAAATAAAAGCAACTATTATATGTAATTTATACATATTACTTTAAAAAAAAACTAATTAAATTATAAAAATTTAAAAATTTAATAAATATTTAATTAAAAATCGTGATCGATTATCCATATATAATATTTTTTCCAGTTACTAAGGTGATTTACTTTCAATGTTTTAAATAGATAAAGTTTTGAAGAAAAAAGTTAAAATTTTGTTCTTTTAATTACAATTTTAAGTTTTTTTTTTGAATTTTTTTAATAAATTAAAATAAAGTGTAACCGGAGCAATAAAAGTGTTAAATTCGGGTCTACTTGAATGATTTATAAAATCCTTAAAAGAATATTTATATTTAATCGTTCGAGAGTTTATTTTTATTTTTATTTAATTTATTCATTTGTTTGAAAGTTATGGAAAAAAATAAGGTTTTTAAAGGGATTTTTATTTCTAAAAATTGTACAGATTTATTTATTTTGAGTAGGCTGAATCATGACATTTTGTTCATTCAATTTTGAAAGTTAAATCAAAAGGAATTCTCAAAGCTTAAATTATTTCAACTTAAAATTCATCAAAATATGTTTTTAATTTAGCTTACCACAGTATCATGGAACATAGTATGGATTAAATTTAAGATCAATCATTTTTTTTAAATCCTTCTTAAAAATGTGCAACCAAAAATGACTTTGAAAAAAAAATAATTTAATTGAAAACTTTATTCTAAATTAGAACCTTTTTAGACCAGTCTCAACAAAAAAATTTTAAATTTGCTTTTTTTTAGTTAAATTTTCATCAAATCTATAGATTAATTTTATTTTTAAATGCAAATTTTAATCATAAATTTTTGATTTTCTGTTTTCAAGCCTACATAATTATTTTAATATTTATATTTTTGTCCTTTATCTTAATTCTATTTAGTTATTTGGGGGTTTATTTAACATTTAGAATATTATCTGATAAAATTTATTTTTTTATATTACTCTAATTGAATATTTCAAAAATAAAAGAAACTTCGATAAAAAAAAATCTTTTTGAGAAAATAATAGTCAAGAAACATATTTTTTGATTTTTTTTTCGAATTTTGCTTTATTTTACATCAATTTAAAAGATAAAAATTTTATAAATTAATCGAAAATATAAAAATGATAATAAATTAAATAAATGGAAAAAAATAAAGAATGATTTTTTTATCATCATTTTACGAAGATTGAATGTGTTTAAAAATGAAATTTAATTAGCAACAGAGAGAAAAGCGTGTCTAAACTCTTCTAAATCCAGAGTTCCATCATGATTTTGATCCAAAGTGGCAAAAAAAGCTCTTACATCGTCCTCACCATATCTTCTACCCAATTTACTATTCAGTTTTAAAACCAACTTCTCAGCTTCCTCAACACTTATTCTACCATTTTGATCTCGATCCACAGATATAAATATTTGCTCAATCAAATCATTAACATTGTCATCTAACTGTATAGCATAACTGTAATTAGTCCCGGAGCGATTGTCATAGTTGCTGTTTCTTGATAGGTAACTCTTGTAATCGCCAAGACCTTCACGGTCCAAGTCGATCAAATTCAACGCTGATACATCTCCGTACAATTCATGCAACGAATTGCATTTGTGATCGGCAGCCAATAAAAGGCCATCAGGTGTCTGTATGTCAGCGGCAAATTTTGGTAGTTCATTTGATTGTCTTAGAGTTGATCCATATCTTTGTACATACTCGACTGGATTAGCTCTAATAACACCAAGGTATTTGAATTCTTTTCTAATGTTGACTTGAGGAGAATCCCATTGTACAATCACATTTCTCGGCTTGACCACAATCGGATCGGCTTGAGCAGGTCTATTGAATATAACTTTGCGTTTAACTTCGGCATATGGCAGCCATCTTTCAATAAGAACAGATTGTGGTTTAGCGGGCAGTGAGGGCAGTCTTTCGATTATCACTTTTCTGGGTGGAGGTGGAATTTTTTTCCCACTGATGGTTATTACTTTACGGCCAACTTGAGCTGGCGGAGCTGGTGGTGCTTCGCGGATAATCAGTGGTTCTGGAGTCAATGGTCTGGCAGGCTGTTGACGAATGATTAGTGGAGGAGCAGGAGGTGTCACCTCATTTGGCAATTGGTTTATTATTATCTCGCCTGGGGCAGGTGGTGTAGGTGGTCTTAAGTATCTAATTGCCAATTCTTGAACATATTCAAGAGTTTGGCTTGTTTTTTTATTTAGAATCTCAGGATTAATGTCCTCATTTATGTCATATTGAGCCAAATCTCCTTGCCAATTTATAACTTCGGATTTGTTCGCCCATATGCCCCTATGACCATTGACTGATATTTCTTCGCTCTCACCAATTGATATAGGCTCATTTGAGCGCAAAATAGCTTGTTCTATTTGACTTAGGTACTCGTTGTTACTTGGTTTAGATGAAGACAAAAAAGGTGGACCAGTTTGGAGCTGTACTAAATCCGATGCTATCTGATTGACAGATGATGAGGCTAAAAAAAAATCGGAAAAGTGAGCTGATTCGGGAGGGTAAGAATAGGAATCATTAATTTGTTGTTGGGACAGAAAGGCGGCTCGTTCTGTCAGAGAATCAAGCACTGATTTTTCGACAGCCTTTAGTTCGGCGTTTTGGAAGATTTCAAAATTCATTTTTTAACTTTTAGTTTTTTAATTTGGAAATCGATGGTTTTAAATAGAATAGGTTATTTTGGAATGCTGATTGCAAACGAATTATTGTCGGAATATCTAGATTTTGTTTGTTGAAAAATTTTGTTGACACAAATTTTAATATAAACAAAATTTAAATTGAAATTATTTATCATTTCATACACTTGCAATCAATAGACTAATTGAGAGTGCCCTAAAAAAATAAAATAAATTACAAAAATCGGATTACAAGTAAACAATATCTTTTCATTTTTATCTTTTCATAAAATTTTTGTTTTTAGAAAGTAGACTAATTTTAAGTTTTGATATTTTGAATCTTTCAATTAAAATCGCCTTAAATCAATTTAAATTAAATATTGTTTCAAACAAATCTTTATTTTTTTGTTTTTTTTTTTAATCTAAAAAGAATATTTTAAAAATTCTACAGCATTTATTAAAAATAAGTTTTTTTTGCTCTAGCTATCAGCTAAAAAAATGATATAAAGAAATCTAAAGTTAAATAAACTCTCTAACTAAAAGTTTTTAAAAACACAAATTTATTTCACCGGATAAGTTTATGACAAAGTCAATTTATCATTAAAATTAAAAAAAGTAAAGATTAAATCTAAAAAATCTCAATATAGAAATGCAATTATAAGTAGTAAAGTTATAAAGTTTAAAATTTTTTTGAGATAAAAAATCGTAAAAAAAAGTTAAAAAACGTCAAAAACAGTAAATTATTCATATTTCTTTTATTTTTTCATTTTTAATTTAAGTTATTTTTGTTTTTATCCTCTTCTTCTTATATATAAATCCCAAAAAGCGAAGTTTGTCTGTCTGTCTGTGACTTGACTTTACCAACCATAAGCTGACTTAGACAGTTAATGCAACTACGTACAATACGTTTCTAAACCAAATTTACAGTTTTTAGAAAATTGCTTAAGCAGCTTTATCACATAATTATCGCAGTGATTATGATCTGCTTAAAACTGCCTTAGCGCATCGCTAGCGCAGTGATTCTAGTTTTTTTAAAGCAAGTTCTAGATCTGCTAAAGAAGTCTGTTAATGCTCTTGAACATGTGCTTAAGCTAGATTTAAACTTTTTTTTAGAAACGTAATGTATCACAGAACTAATTTTAAACAAAGTTATTTATAGGAACAAAGTAATTCACTTGTTTTTCTCTTTTGTCTCGGTCTTTTGTATTAAAAAAATGAAAACAAAAATAATTTAAATTAAAATCGAAATAAAAAAAATAAGAAAACTTTTACTGTTTTTGACGTTTTTTTTTATTTTTTTACGATTTTTTATCTCAAAAAAATATACTTTACGTAATTTTACGCAAAATTTGGGCATTGTGAATTTTAGTACCAAAAACAAAAATAAAATATTAAAATTGTCAAAGCTTTTATTGGGATCGACCAAAACATGTTCTGTAAATTGTAGAAATTGATATATCTTCTGAACTACCACTTATAGTTCAGCTGAATTTATAATATAATGTAGCAATCCAAATCACTATTGGATCTAAGAACGTCTAGAAAAGAGACGTATCCCCCAAATCATAAGTGAAACCCCAACGACAAAGATATTCGAAAATAACAATAATATTATAACCTTAATTCAAAATTTTCTGAATTTTGCAGATTTATTGCAAAGCTTTGCAGAATGAGTATATTGGTGGTATATGGGATGTATCAGTTGCTTCAATTTACTGTACATGTTTTGGTCGGTCAGAACTTAAGCATTGGCATTTTTAATATTTTGTTTTTAATTTTTGTACTAAAATTCACAATTCCTAAAATTTTAGATTCTTTTTTGATGCTTTAAAAAGTGAGAATAATTTTTTTTCAAATTTTTTAAGAAAATTTTATTAAAAAACGAAAAATTATCTTTTTATGGCTCTCATCGGTTTAACAAATTTTTAACCAGAAATTGGTAAATTTACGTAATTTTACAAAAGTTATTTTACGTAAAATTATGTAAATTTACTTCAGAAGCATCTAAAATTGCATATTGTAAATTTTAACATATTTGATTTTATTTGAGGCCTTCTAGGATTTTTGATCCAATATCTAATGAAGCGTAAATCGTTCCATTAGGCCAAAATAGAAAACGGGGTCGTCCAGCTCTTTCAAAAAATAAGATTTGGAACATTCAAGTATTGTTCTTGCACCTCCATTTTCCTCTAGATCATCGTCAGCATGCTCGATCTGTACATATAGAGTCAAACGATTGAAGCATTAATAGAGTCTTTTTCGAAGCTTACTCTAAATCGAGTAGCAAATAAACAAGCAAAGTTACTTATAATTTATAACTGTTACTTATAACTCAAAATTGTTTTTAAAAAGATAGTCTAATTTGTGATTTTTTACTAATAAAATTTGTAAAACATTTAATAATATTTGATAGCATTTAATTCATTTTTTGTTGATAATATGCGTGCGTAAACATACAAAATTACTTGAATGCCATACATTTATAAATCAAAACAATTAAGTAATCTGAGATACCTTTTATTTTTAAATATATTTGTTTCTATTTTTTTATTATTAATAAAAATAATCCTTGGTATTTAAAATTAATTTAATAAAAAAAATATTAATAACAAGAATAAGAATAAATTGGAATTTTTTTTTAATAATTATTGGCTTGGATTTTTTAAATTTTGGTTATTTTTTGATTATTGATAATGCTTTTTGATTTAAAAATTAAAAAGTAAATTAACAAATCTAAAACACATCCAAACCTGAAATATAATTCTAGTCAAAAATTTTTTAGTGAAATCTTTTCATTATGAATATATTATAAAGTGCCATTGTATTTCTATTTAAGTTTGAGTTTATTTTCTTCTTACAGCTTTAGAGAAAAAAAAAGTGTACATAAAAATATTAATTTATAATCTTTAAAATTAAACAAAATTTAAATATTTTATTTATTTGAAACAAATAAGAATAAATTAGGCAAAAAACAAATTCAAAAATTATAATATCAGTTATTACTTAATAAAAAAAATCAGCTTGTTAATTCTGATTAAAAATTAAATTAACAAAAAAATTAAATTATTTCGATGAAGTTTTTCAGCTCTTTGTAATATTTAATAGCAGAGTTAATTTTATCATTAAGCCATTCGCAGACAGATTTGTTAGAAATCAAAAGAAGAATTTTCGTTGAGTCCTCGTTTAAGTCATAGTTTTCAATTTCTTTTTTAAATGATATCTAAATAAAAAATTGATTAAAAAAATTTTTTTTTTCTAAATAAATTTTTTTTTTACATAAAACTGATAAAGATTTGGCTCTTTGAAACTCTTGGCCAAAAGACACAACTCCAAAGCTTTTCGGTGCTTAGACGTTGGATTTAGTGGCATTTCGAATGGTACAATTGGCGAAATTGTTATTTTGTGCAGTGGTAAAGGATCTTGCAACAATTTCCATTTTTTTAAAATTTGTGTAGATGTTTTTTGGAGCCTGAGAATGCTTGCATCGGTAATGAACAGTAGGGTTCGTCTGTGTTTATTCTGCACAAATAGATGAGCCCAGTAGAATTCATCGAGAGCAATGTCATCGTTTTGCAAGTCGCGCAAAATCTCATAGCCTTTAGCTTGATAGCCCGAATAGGGCAAAATGCTCACATCATTTACCAGATGTCTTGGCAAGCGAATGTTAGTAATGGGCTCTGATCCCGATAGAGCAAAGCGTTTTAATCCGTCCAAAGTCAAAGAGACACCATCAAGAACCGAACCAATCGGTTTGCTCACAAACCCTGCAAAACCTTTGCCCACACCGGTAAAAACCCCCTTAGTGCCTCGCTTACTTTCTTTTAATGGATTATTGATTAAACCAGTGATGCCAAAAACTACTCCTTGCACTATTCCTTTGCTTGCATTCGACATCGTGTTCGATAATGTACTTGTTGATAACTTTGAAATTTTGTATTGACGTTTCTTTAAAATAATTAATTTAGAAAATTTTCTTCAACAAAAAAAAAATCCAGTACATCAGTTTTTTATAATTTTGTGTTAAAACTTCAAAAATTAAACAATCTAGGTGGTAATAAAAAAAGAAGAGAAAAGATGTGACCATGTTTTCCTTCGTTTTAATAAATAATAAAATTTTTTTATTTTTTTTAAAGATAAATCAACTCTGTACTAGAAAAAAACTTACAATTGAATAGAAATTAAAAATAATTTTTAAACTAGAAAAAGGAGCTGAACTTTAAATTTTATTTTAATCCAATTTTAATACTTGTTGTTGTACAAGCGGACAGTTAACCGGCCAAAAGTTTTACCGAAACTGTGACGGTTTGCACATTGACCGGCAATCTTTTTGGCGGATGGTCAACAATTCCATCAGAAAATTTTGCAGAAAAAAGAAGCTTTCTTACAAAAACAATTTTCTAAAAAATAAAATAATTTTTTTTAATCTTTTTTTAAAGATACTTTTGTCTTATTTGTACAAAAATTTTAAAGTTTTTTTCTCAAAAAATCCTACGGTTTACATGTCCGCCAGTATTTTTTTACCCGACTTTTTCGCGGTCTAAAAACCGACTAGCTTACCTGTCAAATGGGTATGAATTGGACTATTTTAAACACGAGAATTTTTTTTTAAATTATGACAAAGTTATCAATAATTTTAAAGGTTTTCTAATTAAAAAATCATCTAACACAACTGATTAAGCGATCCGTTTTGAATGTTTAAACCAGAGTTGTTTTTAAGTCACAAGTCTTAAGTCAAGTCAATGACTAAAAAATTTTTTTTTTTTTAAAGTCATAACTTGGACTTATATTTTTGTGACTTATAAACAAGTCTGATTTGAACAAGAGATATTTGGGCTTTGGAGACTTTCGTCAAAAAGTACAAAGTACTGCTAGGTGGCAAAACTTGTCTCAAAATTTTAATTATTTAATTAAATTTACCATTATTTTGCTGAAAAATTGGCTTTTATTTTTAGACTTTAAAGAAAAAAATTTAAGTCAAGTCATAACTTTGAATTTAATTTTTGTGACTTAGACTTAAAACTGTGACTTAAAAGCAAGTCTGGTTTAAACTAAAGTTATGACATCTCTTTGAACAGGGAAAAAGTTTGAAAAATAGCTAAATCCTTTTTTCCAAAAAAAAAAAAACGGAAAAATTTTTAAAATTAGTAAAAACTTGATAATGCATCTAATCATCATTATAAACTTTTAAATAATTTTAACTAGCAAATAAATTGTATTATTAATTTCAAGAATTTACTAATTTTTAAAAATTTTTCGTGAACAAGAAAATTAGATGAACTAATAGTTGTCAAAATAATCGACTAGACCCGTTTTGAGCCAAATCATCACTAATTTTAATTAGCAAATTGAATTAATACTAAATTAGTACTGTATTTTATGAGAGAAAGAGAGAGAGAGAGAGAGAGAGAAAATTACTTTTTTGTATTTTTTGTCGAATGAAAAAGTGGCCAAAACTCTGCCCAAAGTTCCAGTAATTAGCGACCCAGAGCCTGCCGCACTACTCACTGACTTGTTGAGCGCCAATTTCAATTTTGTTGTAAAATCCACGTCCACCTTGTCGGCTCTGTTCTTGCCGGACAAATAATCAACCAGCGGATCGTAGAAAATGCTCGTAAAACCTTCGGAAAAGTCACTTACTAGACCGAACGGATTGCCGAGTACGTCAAGGCCCAGTATTAGCACGTAGGCTTGACGCAATGCTTGAATTTTGTAATGGTCAAATAGAGTGTCGTAAATTTCGCTCCAAGTCTTGGTCTCGTTGATCATGTCAAATTGGTTGAAGTTAAATTTGACGTCTTTGAATTCGGTGAGACTGGCACCGATTGATTCGAGAAAAAAATTGAACAAATAGTCGGTGGGCGCATTCGAGTCCGTTCGAATTTTGTCGTCCGTGTGCGCTTGTCCATTCACGCTAAAGCTCAAATTGAACACCATTGGCGACAAATAGAACTCGTCGAATCGAATGTGCGCTGAATGTTTGATGGTGCCAGTTTGGTTGGCGTATTCCATTATTTCTTTGGCAAGTTTGATGTCTAGATTAATTTTTTGCTGGACTGTTTTGTCTTCGTCGATTAATATCAAAACATTGTCCACTTGAACGTTGTTATCGACAGACAAATTAAATGTCATGTCGTCTATGGTCGACGTGTAGGTGGCCGCTTCGTACCAGTCTTTTAGCGAGAGCAAAAAGCCTTTGTCTGCTTTCAGATAGAACTCTTGCAGAGTGCACTCAAAGTAGCGGTAAATTTGGGTGACGTTTTGCAGCTCTTTGAAAATGCTCAATGTCAGAAAAGGTATTGGCTGCGAGTCATCGACCAGTCTCATGGGAGTTTTGTACAAAACAATGGGAAAATAGGCATCGGGCAGTTGATTGTCCACTTGGACTTTGTACACACAGCATTTAATGCTAGTCATGTTGTTCGACGCTCTGTATTGAAAAATGAGTCCCGGGTGATAGTTGCGCACCAGACGACCAGGCTCTGGCCTAAAGATAAGCATTTTTTTAAAATTCAAATGGAACTTTTCGCTCTCATATTGGGCCGATTGCAGACTTTCATTGTTGAGTAGGGCTTTTTTTTTCAAACAATCAACCGAATGAACATTGAACAAATAGTCGCCATACAACGACTCCAACCATTCCGAATACTCTTTGCTAAATACTCGTATTTGGTCTTGGTTGTGGATTTGCCACGACGAATTGCTGCCGCGCACACACACAGTCGATATCTCCAGATTAACATTGTTTATTATGCTGAGCTGTATTCCGCGGATGGCCGCGAACAGCTCTAGATTGGACGCCTCTTTTTTTTGCTCAAACTCGGCTAGAGACTTGTCAGTGGTGAAGACAATAACTCGCTGACCATCTTCCAGATAGGACACGCAGCATACTTGGACTTGTTTTTTTTTGTTCATCTCTTGGCTGGATCTGATCAAATTGCTGTTGGCACCTGCATCGTGGTCATTGGCGTCCGAACAGTTGAGAGCAGTGCTGTTTCGGTTGGTCTCAATGCCAAATGTGTAGGTTTCGGTGCCACTTTTGGTCAGCTTTAGAGCTTCGCTCTTCGAGCAGTCATTTACTGTCCATTGAAGAACGCGAGAGTCCAAATCGGGCCACACAAAAAACATGGACGTGAACGGCTCTATGTGCCACACGAGACTGCTGTTTATGATCGATATGTGAAGATCATCGCACAGGTTTAAGAATTTGGCAACCGCGTCTCCATATTGGTACTTTCGGACCACAATAGTGACCGGATTTTGGTTGCCACCACTAATTATGACAGTCAAAATTTTCGAATTCGATTCAATGAACGAATTTTGGCCCATTTGCTGCTCTTGATTTGTCTCACACGGAAGTAGAACAAACCTGGCTGGATTTTCCAGTGTGAACGGTTGGCTTTGTCGACCATCAGTGGTCTTTAGCACAAACTTGACCTGTTTACTCTCACCTACTAACTTAGGCCAGAGACCAACTGGCTTGTTTTCTTCATTTGTTTTGTCCACTTTAATCCAGTTGTGTTTAGAGCTCTTTTTTTCACTGCCATGCCATTCGCGGATCCATACAGGCTCATCTAGATTATTGGCCACCGTCAAAAATGGAGCAAATGTTATCAGCTTAGTCCTGGAACTGTTGCTCATTGTAATTCGCATTAAAAAATTGTAAGTTTGGTTAATGTCGTTACACTGGATCATGCCTGTAGTACCGACTGTTTCAAAACTGAATGCATTCGACCAACTGCCATCTTTGATAGTGAGACGAACTTTGTTGTCTTTTCGAACATACAGATAGTCAAATAGTAGGATGCTATCGTCTGGAATGTTGTATGTACGCAGATCGTCTGTGGTCTTAAATTAATTATTTTTTTATTTAATTAAAATTTTAAATAGCTAATTTTTTTGGTGCCGTAAATCTGTTTCATTTAGTTTTAAAGACCAAATAAAAACCAAATAAAAACTAAATAAAAAGCAAATAAAAATCCTTTAATTCTCAATATCAATAGAATGTTTATTCTCTAAATTTTTTATTTAATTAAAATTTTAAAATTTTAATTTAAAATTTATTTTTTTGGTGCCATAAATTTGATTCATTTAGTTTTAAAGACCAAATAGAAACCAAATAAAAAGCAAATAAAAATCCTTTAATTCTCAATATCAATAGAATGTTTGTTGTTGTTGTAATTTTAACATCAAAAATGGTGGACAATATCCACCTAATAATAAATAGATTTAAAAATTAAACGTAATAAGAATGAACTTACTAATGAACAAATAAAAGAAATATGTATTTTTGCAAATGAAAACAAACAATTAAAATAAAAAGATTTGATTGTAATGTTTTCGAAAAAGTTTAGTATTTTGAAGCAAACAAATATGTCAACTTTTTCAAATAATTTTTCTAATTAAAAAGATAAACTTTTTCCATTTTAAATTTTGTTTTAATATTGTGTGTAAATTAAAAAAAATTAAATAAATTCTAAAGTGGACTTTTTTAAAAATTTAGACTTTTGCGGATAAATTCAGTAAGCCGAAAAAAATAATCCGGACCATTTTTTTTGGGTCCCGGCAGGTACGAATTAAAGAATAATAACAACAATAATTACTCTTATTTTAATGGGTTGTCCACTTTTGTTTATAAGCCAGTATGGCGAATAGATGATGAACTCATTTGGTTGCTTGTAAGTGACGCATACATTCAAGTGTTTGCCAGTGACAAGCATTTCGGTGGTTGGCGACAGATTCATTTTAATCTTGCACATTTGGCCCTTCGAATCGATAACTTGGGAAAGAACCAATTTGCCAAACCAACTGGTGTTCAAATAGTTGAGCAAATGAATGCGTATGGAGGCGACATTGGTCGGCTCCAAGTTCAAACTGAGTATGTCGCCAGGCTCCAAAATTGGATTGAACAAAACCTGTTCGTTTTGATCGATGTCCAGTCTGATCTGAAAGGGCAGCGAATTGACCAAACGAATGGACGTGTACAAGCCGACTCTGTAGTTGGCATGCATGGCCGGCATCACGTTTCGATGCGATCTCACATTAAGAGACAATTTTCTCAGCAGGTTAAAATCTTGATGTTGATAGGAGAGCGTTTTGCAAACAACTTGTGAAAAGTCCTCAACTCTCAAATTGTAGCCTCGAAGATCGAATATTTGCGATGGCAAAAACATTTTGGTGTCGGGCGACACATAAATTTTGCAATTGTACGCTACATACAGTGGCACATAGTAGACTTTGTTTGGCGCCAGTCTAAACAAGGCCACATATGTCTTGTCGTCGTGTTTCATTTGATCGAAAAACTCGATGTTCGACCTGTTTTCATACAAACAATCATTCAACTCGGCCCAAATAAACATGCTTATTTGAGTGTAATTTTCGATTTGAAGCGGCGAGCTAAAAATTATCTTTTGTCGGCCATACAGCGTTCTCACTTTGTACATGACATTGTATTTGATGTTTTGTTGATTAAGCGGTAGTTGGTGGTGGCCGCGGTCGTGGTCGTGGTCATGGTCATGGTCATGGTCATGGTCATGGTCGTGATCGTGATCGGCGAGTTTGTGAGCGCGCAAAGGAAACAAAAAGGAGCCGTCGTTTTTCATCGACAAACGACACTTTTCGAAACCAGACAAACAAAAAACAAACTTGTAGTTTTCATTATAGATCATGTCGATTTGAGAGCGCTGCGAATTGGCCATTATTTTTTGGACACGTCCGTTTGGATCATTGTTCAACGAGCCTATTCTACTATTGCTCTCGTACTTGACATTGAAGCCGAGCGCATTTTCGGCCTTGAGCGATTGTCGTTCGTTCAACACGAGATCGCATTGTTCGCCGAGAAAATTCAAAAATTTCAACGGAGCTTTCACACTTCCCTCCATGAATTGACGCTGCGAACCGCTCGTAATGCCCGCCAAATACATGCATACCTTGTAGGCGCTCGGCGTTATGTTAATGTTCAACAAATCGTTCGATTCGACTAGCACATAGCTTGCGTTGTTCGAGTTCACTTGTTCGGCTAGTTGAACTTGGTGTCTTTGGTCATGGTCGTGGTCATAGTCGTGGTCATGGCCGTTGTCGTTGTCGTTGCCATGGTTACGATGTGCAACATCAGTGCTTTTGTTTTTTTTCTTTTTTCTAAAAAATACTCCGCCTTTTTTTTGTCTTTTGTTGTCGTCATCGTCCATCTGTTGTACATGATGTTCGGACGCAACGTCATCAACAGCTCGATGCTGCTCATCTTCGCTCTCCACCACGTCCGAATAGTCCAAGTCTTTGACCGGAAACTCAATGGTCGGCACACCTTTGATATCAATAGAAGGCTGAACAGTGCCGCCCGGCTCCAACGCAAACCAAATGCTCAGTATCCACGGTCGATACTTGTCCTCCTTTTGCATGATGTGTTCGATGAGCGGCTCCCAATTGCTCAGTATGTCGTTGTAGTAGCTCGCCTCCAGAGTCAACGATGCTTTGGTGTGCAAATTTTTGCTCCAGTTGGCCACTTGTGCTTCCAGTTGAAGCTTAAAAATTGCCAATGGCTGCAAGTCCATCGAAGTTTCTTCGCAAAATGTGATGAACGCTTGTCCAACCTTCAAGTCGAGCACTTCGCTCACTTTCACCCACTTGTCTCTCATAAACTCGACAACAGTAGAGCGCTGGCTTTCGATTTGGTGAGACGAGGATTTGGCAGCCGATTCGTAGTTGCTCGGCTCTACTGGCCGCTTCACAAACGGCTCGGCGTCCTCGAGCAGTTGTTCTTCGTCGGCTATTTTCTGAATTTGCTCAGTGCCTGTTTGATTGATGGACGTCACTACGCCCATCACCACTTCGTACAAAGTTTGTGTCATGTTGAAATAGAGCGAGTCTATTTGGGCAAGATAGCGGGCTGGTTTTTTTGGATCGATTTGTCGCATGCTCACTTTGCCCGTACACGGACTCAGAAACGGAATTCCTTGACGCCTCAAGTTGTGTTCGCCTAGACGCAGACTCAAGTTGGTCAAGTCCAGTTCTAAATTGGACGACGAGTTCACCGAGTCGAATTTGAGCACGAGCTCAGCTTCCATAATCAATATTTGACTATTGGCTTTTTCCGGTTGAGCAAAAAGAACCACTTCTCTTAAATTGATTCGGCCATTGACCATCAGAGACGAGTCGGATTCGTCTAGCCTAGGCTGATCATCTAGCCTTGAGTCTTGTCGATTTTTTGACAATGCGTCTGTTTTAGGCTCGTTTACATTGCTCGTGCCGATTGCATCCATGGCAAAATTGTATATTCTGAGCACGTATGGCAAACAAAGGTTTATTTTTAAATTGTCCATAAAAAAATCCAAACAAGCATCTCCCGTTGGTTTAAACCGATACGATATTTTGATAAAGTCTTTTTCTTTAGATGAAACAAACATCCTTAAAAAACACATTTCCAAGATTAAAAAAAAAATTTTTGAATATTCAAGATTTGAACTTGAGTTTCCCAATTTTTCACTGTCAATTTGAAAAATTAGTTTTTACAGAATTGTTTAAAAGTCACAAGTCAAGTTGTTGTTGTTGTTGGAAAAAATTAAAAAGTACAACTCATGACTTAAATTTTTTAGAAAAATTTGCATTTCGGTGCGACAAAATTTGATGTGGCCGCGATCTTAACCGCTCAGAAGATTAGACTCATTGAGACTATACCTTTGAATGCTAAAATATGATGAAAAAACTAGCTTATTAATTTTATTCAATAATATTTCTGATAAAAAGACAAAATTTTTGAAAAATTAGTACATTTTAAAAACTTCGTTTAAATAATCGACTAATTATTATATATTGTTAAATATAAAATTAAATATTTAAAATAATGTTAAGTTCTATTAAATAGTAAATTGCTTTTATTTTACATGATTCTTACAAAAATTTGTGTAATTTTACACAAGGCTTTTGTGAAGTTCAAATACAAACTGAACAAAAATTTTTCCTTGTCTTTTTTTAATTAAAATTAAAGTTAATAAAAAAAACCTATTTAAAATAATTTTTAATGTTAAAATAAGATAAAAAATGAAAAATCAAAAGGATTCAAATTGATTATTGATTTTATTTACTAAAAAAAAAAAATAAAATAAAGATTTTATTTTGGGTAATAAAGGTGCAACAAAGTATGTTGCACTATGCAGTAGTATTTTTGTAAGTTTTTTTTTTTATTAACTTTTAATTTTATTCATTTAAAAAAGGAAGAATTATTGTTCAATTTTTATTTTAACTTCACAATACCTTACGTAAGATTACACAAAATTTTGTAAGACTAGGTAAATTCTAATTCTGTCAAAAAATTGACAACTTTTGTTTCACCTACTCACAAATCTGTGCCAATTAATTGCGTGTAATTTTGCAGAATTTGCAGAATTTGCACAGATTTTGCAGACTTTTACAAGTAGGTGAAATAAAAGTTGTTTCACTTTGTTTCATCTGTAGAAAAAATTGTTGACCATTAGAACAAAACTTAAAGCTTTTTATGAAATTTCACAATGGCCTTTTTGACTTTGACTTTAGATCAATTGCGTGTGTGAAGAATACACAAAGAATACTTAGAGTGAAAATAAAAAAAAAAAAAAAAAGCATAAACATACTCTTTGACAGCCAAATTGGAATCAGGTCTGACGTCATTGAGTACCAACGATCTCATGTTCAAATCAGCTGTCCATGACGAATTTTCACATTTGAAATACTTGAAGTCAATAGTTTGAATTTCAAAATGACTAAAATAGGTAATTTTAGGCTTTGGTTTGGAAATTTTAGAGGAATTGTCTGAGTCTGCATTTGACAGTTCACTGTTTGACGCTGCTGACTGAAAATCGGTGCTTTCTTCTCTGGATGCAGATGAGTGTGATGCCACAGTCCAATTGCGACGTTTATTCGCCGCCGGCTTAAGCTCAAAATCAACAATAATCAATTTAATTTCATTTAGATGAATGTTCATTTTGAGTGTTACACGTTCACTAGTTGTTGACACACTGTCCATGGTCTTTGGTCTATCGTCTTTTCTAACCACATGGTGCTGAATTTCTTCATTTTTTTTGCTGATGCCTTCGTTTAAATTCTCGGCCAAAATGGCGAACAAAAGTTGAGCAGTGTCCAAACTGACCATAAATTTGACTTTTTTCAGACTAGCCGATATGTCCAAATCGGCATAGTGATCAGGCTGCGAGTTTGTCATGGCCATTCGAACCAAACTGCTCAAACTAATCGGCTGTATCACTTGTTCCAATGTGTCACATGAACTCTCATGCTCTTTGTACACAACTCTTTTTATTTCCAAATTAAGCAGATCCAAATCTATGCACTGAATGGTGGACACCGCCTGAGAGGACACTGATTGTGGAGCTGTCTCGTCAACAAATCTGTTTGTCACGTTGACTGTTCCCAGATCGGCGACAAAAGCGCTCAGTGAATGAGAATTGCGCGGTATGATGACTTGAGGCGATGTAATGTGCACATGCAAATACATTTTGTTTGCCATGTTCGATTTGCTTTCCTCATAGGCATGTTTCACTGCTTCCAAAGCTTGTTCCTTTACTTGTTCAGTCAAAGCACTGGGCAACGGGTTTATGATCGGGTCGATGAACTCGACCAGTTCGTTGACAAATTTAACCAAACAAATAACTTTTATTTTTCCCACATTTAGCCGCAGCTCATCGCGACACTCGGCCATCCCTTGTTTCACTTTGGCTCTGTCGTATAGACTCACACTAAAGTCAAAAAATTTGCCACTCTCTAGGCCGCCTGTACAGCTTATTATTTGCTTGTACATTTTGTTCATTTGATCGCGTTCGTCGCCATAATTGATCAGTATTTTGCTCAGCTCAATTTGTAGGTGAGTTTTGGCGGCGCGAATGTTGTAGCCAACGCTCAATTGTTTGACAATCATGTCGCCAAATTTCACTTGCGAGTCGAACATGTTCCATGTGAGCTTGTTCATTTTGGCCACTAGATTAAACTCGCACGCATCTTGACCCACTTGATTGTGATCGGACAAATTTTTGGTCACTGTCTTCGACTTGTCGGCCACTGTGTCCAATTGAGCAGTGCTCTGATTTTGATCTACGCGATCAATTGTCGATTTGATGTAGGTGAGAAAGTGGACTATGGCTTGACGATGACACTTGACGTGTATGTTCGAACAGTCGAACAAAATGTTGGTCATAATTTTGGCGTACAGTGTGTCAAAGTTGGGCGCCTCTGCATCGATTTGTCTAAAGTAAAATTTTATGATTTGATTTGAATTTTGACTTGAACTGGACAAGATTTCGGTAAACTGCTGCTGCTGGTGCTGCTGGTGATCGCTGTTGATGACAGATGGAGACGCGTGCACTTTGTCTATTAACTTTAAGTCTTCGAGGCCCGAGCGCAAAAAAATTCCATATTTGGCGACCACAAAATCGATCTGAATCGACTTGAATATAAAATGTAGATATTCGCTTTGAGCTTGATTGAGATCGATGCAAAAGTCGGCGATTGTGAAGCGACATGTTATTTGACTGTAGTTGACGATGGGATCACCGTTTATGTACTTGGGCAAATTGAACGGTCCATCCCATTCGTCGTCGGGCTCAATTTCGTGCTCGACGCCCGCCAAATTCAAACCATGAGGTGCGCTTTTTTTGTCCGATTTTTTGTTTTCAACAACTCGCTTGTGACCGCTCGAGTGATTGACACTGGCCGCCATCGATGATGACGATGATGCCGCCTGGGCATTTGTTGTTGTGGGCATTTCGGGCAGGGGAAAATTTTTGGTAAACTCGTATAGACTTATGAGTTTGTCATTGGAAAAGTTGAGTCTAATGGACGAGCAGTCGGCTTCTAGTTTCAATTTGGGCAATTTTTTGTAGCTCGGATTTATGGACAAGTACAGATAGCTTTTGGTCGACACTGGATAGAGCAAATGGTGACAATAGTTTAGCTGTTGGTAGTTTTTAAAGTAGGCCTTCCAATCGACATTGGCTGGCACTAGCAGCACTTGCACTTCTTTTACATTCATGCTCAATTTGTCGTAGAAGTTTTTCTCCAAATCTTGGACACTTTGAGGCGTGTAGTTGGTCAACTTTGGCTGTACACGACTTTTGATTAGAGTTTTTCCCAAAAAGAAAATAATGGAATCGCTCGGCTGGGTACAAGTGCCCGAGGCAGGTATTATGAAATAGGGCGACGCCATTTCGGCAATCATGTGAAATTGTTTGTGATTTTCCACAGCGTAAATAACGCCAGCTTTCGACCAAACTTCTTTTATTTTTCTCACTTCACCAAAATCGACCAGATCTGTTTTAAAAAAGCGCACCAATTCACTTATTGGCCTTTGTTCATAATACACTTCCAACGACGCTATCCTAGTTCGGATACTAAACTCGGCATTTTCAAGCTTGAGCGGATTTGTCTCAAAACAAAACACGAACAACATGTCCTTGGCATTTTCGGATGCCAAATAAGAAGCTGGCAAGTCTAAGCCCTGAGATTCATGAGAGCTTTTTACAATGGGCACAAGTTTGCCCGATTCAATCCGATCGGTGTAATGTATGCCGTACAATTCTAGTCCTTGGGTATTTAGCAAAAAATAGACACTATTCTGCACAGGCTTTAGTTCAAAGCGCGAAATAATGCTCTTCAAATTCAAGCACAATATTTGGCTGTGACCATTTTTTAGCTTAAAACTTATAAGTGGAAAATTGAGTATCAAACGAAATTGTACATAATTCAACGGTCTATCAAAAATGTCTGTTTCTTTTTGCTCGTTTGTCTCCTCGTTTAGCTTGTATTTGTTTATTAGCAAATTGCGTATGTCAAATATGCTTTCCAGTACCAGGTCTCGTTCCAATTTTTCCAAATAGTCCAATTTTTTTTGCTCCAATTGCTTGCCGGCTTGTTGAGCGACTAGCTTTTCTTCGTATTTTTTCATATACAATTTATAATTTTTGAAATGGTTGAGCATTCGCTCTTTGCGAAATTGTCGC
This sequence comes from Brachionus paranguensis, assembly GCA_016802215.1. Classification (NCBI taxonomy): domain Eukaryota; kingdom Metazoa; phylum Rotifera; class Eurotatoria; order Ploima; family Brachionidae; genus Brachionus; species Brachionus paranguensis. The sequence goes on along the minus strand of JAESIX010000016.1, from coordinate 1,992,381 downwards.
CATGTGGTCTCGGCATAGGCCGTAAATGCAAAATGCCACCATGCTCGTGCTTTTTCTCTCTTGTCCTTTATGTAGCCAGGTCTGTACTTGACGTATTGTTTGTGCAAATTGAGCATTGTGTAGTGGTCAACAATTTGTAGAATACTTTTGTACTTTTTTTATTTAAAAAATTAATTAAAATAAACAAAAAAAAGGAAAAAAATTTTTTTAATATTTTTTGTTAATTACCTGTAATCGATGAAAGACAAATTCTATTGATTCTACCGATGATTGTATTGTAATTCTAGGCAAAGTGGAATCGATTTTTTCATACGAACGCCTAATTGTCAGTCGTGTTACAAGATCCAGATTTTTTTCCAAGACTTGAAAAAAATTTAGTTTAAAATTTAATTTAATTTAATTTTTTATTTAAGAATAGACCGACTCTAGTCAATTTTTCATCGACGTTTACATCTAATATCTAAAGAAGGTTTAGCTAGATTTTTGAAAAATTTACAGTATTTTGTTCATTTAATTAAAATTTATACAAGATTAAACAAAAATTATCGAAATTTAACAGCAATTTTTTCGTAAATTAGCCTTTAAAAAAAGTTTAATTTTTAGTTTGGTCTTTCCAGTGTTAAATATCAAAATTTTATTTAAATTTAATAAATGGCATAATTTTTCGTTAGTAGATAAATATGTTTTAGGAGATAATTTTATTTAGAAAAGTAAATAAATAATTTTTGCAATAAGATAAAAATAATTATTTATTTATTTAATAATATTCAAAAGATATTTTTATTCAAATGTAGAAAATTGTTTTATGGAGTTGATATTTATCATAAAAGTGTATAATTTTTTGATTTTTGACAGTTCAACTTAAAAAAATTCCCAGTTTTAATTAAATTAATTTCTTAACTGCGTAACTTAATAAGCTATACATACTTGATATACTATTTAATTCCTTGAATTATGTATCTGTTACTCTCTATTTCAAGAAAGCTTATTTTAATTTTAATTTTCCTTTATTTTAAACTATTTTATTTTATTCTAATTACACTTCAACTTTTTTTTTTATTTATTTTATCTTATTTAACTTTATTTTTAATTTTTTTTTTTTTTTTTTTTTAATCTGAAGGAGCTATAGCTCTAACTTATGCCAACATTGCTCAATTTTTAGTCTCTTGAGCAAGGTCAGATAGACAGAAATAAGTGGTCAAAAAAGGAATTGGAGTTTTCATTGTTTTTCTTATATATTTTTTTTAAATTATCTATGTTTGAAAAAATACTAAAAACTAAAAACTACTTCTATTTGATTTTATCTATTTTTAATTAATAAAAATATCTACCAAAAAAATCTCCTAAAAAAAATAATCGTTTACTGACAAAAAATATACCATTTAATAAATTAAATTTTTTGACAATTTTTCGTAAAAAATGTGTCTTTTTGCGCATAAATTTTAAAGTTTTTTGAAATTCAATACAAAATGATAAAAAATTGAATAATTTTTTTCTCTAAAATTTTAAAACTAGTTCTGTGAATACAACAAGGTGCAGCATACATAATTGCATCACCTGTCAAAGTCTGCAAAACTCTGCAAATTTAACAAAAAACAAATTTTCATATAATCGAGCGTAGTATATTTTGCAGAGATTGTGCACATCATTAGATAGATGTTGTAATTACAAAACTAATTAAATCTTTTAGCAAAAAAATTATTCAATTTGTTATCATTTGTTTTTTATAGAACTTCACAAAACTAGGCAACGTTTGTAATGACTTTTGGTTAAAAAATCAAAATTTTTTAATAATTTCGATTTTTGCTTAAATTTCAGTCTTAAAACTATACATTGTAGCTTATTTTTTTTTAAACTTTAAAAAAATAAAACAAATTTTAAAATAAATTAAAAAAACAAATTACAATTGCAAAATTGAGTCTTCAGAATCTTATTGGAATAAATTGAATTTTTCATCAGATCAATCCAATTGTTATCGAGCGGGTCAAAGTCGTCACCGCACGAAATTAAAAGATCTTTTGGCTGGCCAAAATCACAATTCCAATACATGTTAAATCCACTTAGAGAGCCCAGTTTGTAGATAATTTTGGCCTCAGCATTCATAAAATTGGGATTGTTGTCTTCATCCACAGTTTCTGCTTTGAATTCTTTCAAATAAACACCAAACGAAATACTCTTGTCTTTTAGCGAATGTTTGTCCTCGTATCTGATATGCACATTTTGGACATATACTTGTATGTTGTTTATAATAGTGTCTTGCACTTTTTCCGCATATCCCCTTTCTCTGCTCTCGACAATTTCGCGTTTGTCCAAATTTTCAAACTCTTGAAGCTGTTTGCGCTTGTGAGCCAGACTAAGCTCTTCGATTCGTGCTGGGTCGTTTATTTTCTCCTCGAAAGGCCCTAGCAGCACAAACAAGTCTTCGAGGACAGCCACCGCTGGTTTGGTCAGTATGTTGCGCCATGATATGTTTATTTTGAGTCGGCCGATAGTGCCTCCTTTTACATCTACTGGAAGATCGAATTGGTACATGGCGCTCGGCTTTACTTTGATGTTAAGCAACTCAAGCGTGCCGCTGAAAATGCCAAGCTTTAAATTGTTATAGTCGACCTCATCGATGTAATCGGACAAGTATCGATTGAGCAACGAAGCAACTAGACCTTCGAACATTGTGTTAGTTTTGTCGCATACTCCAAATTATTTAGGATTTAAAAACAAACTTTAATCTAAACTTAAGAAAACAAAATAAAATTATAATATTTCAAAATTACAACCCAAGTTTTTGAAAGAAAATATGCGTTGAAGAAATTATTTATTATAAATAAATTAAGCATTTTTTTTCATAAGATTGAGCAGCATCTTGATTTTTACCAAAAATAGAATGAAATTATACATAAAAAATAGACAATTATTTAATTAAATAACTAATATGATATTCTTGAATGAACATTATCTGAAACGAATGTAAAAAACTTAACGCCTCAATCACTTGAATAATATGACTCAACTAATGACTACTTGCCGCATTGGCAAGCCAGCAAAAACATTACCACTCTTTTTCATTCTGTTTAAATAAAACTCTTTTCTTTAATTATTTGAATTTAATTTCTTTACTAATTGATAAAAGAAAAAAAATCATGATTATGAAATAGAGTCAAAATAGATAAAATTTTAATGCTCTAAACTTTATGATAAATTTATCTTTGCTCCTTAATTTAGGCATGACTATTTGTAGGCAATAAAATGGTGACGCAATTGATACACTAATTGAAAAAAAACTATCAAAAAAATTTAATTTTCAATTTTGATTTTTAAAAAAAGCTTTTGTCAAAGTTTCATACAATTATTCATATTCATTGTGATTGAAGTTGATTGACGTTGTTGCACAAGCCGCAACTGGCCAAATGAAACTAAAAATGAATTTAAAAACTATTGAATAATTTTAGACATTTTTTATGTAATTTGGATTTTTTCAAATTTAAATTTGATCAAAAGAACAGGTTATTTATCTTTTCTATTTTTGCAAATGTTTAATTAAAATGAGCTTTTTGAATTTAAATGGAAAAAAAAGAAATTTTTCACTTCACTAATAAGAATATTTTTTTTAATTTAAAATTTTGAAAATTCATTTCTTTTACTAAGCTATTGAATTATTCAATAGCTTAAATATTTTCAAATATACCTTTTCAAAAGGTATATTTGAAAATATTTAATTTCTCTTTAAATTAAAAACTTTAGAATGCGCAATTGGAGAAAGGCCAAATAGAGCGCAAAAATATCAAAATAAGAAATGAACACTTAAATAAAAATACTTGAACAAGAATTTTAAATAAACATTAAAATAATTTTACCAAAGTTGGTTTAAAATATTACATATAGATAAATTTTGGAGTCAACGCTTTGGAAGCTTTGTGGAAAACATTTCTTTAAAGATATAAATAATTCTTAAATAAATATTAAATCCCAAAAAAATGAGTAAAAAAATTGAAAAAAATTATTTTAGCAAAATATAAGACTTCAAATAAAAGACAATTAAATTAAAAATACTTTAAAAAAGTGTAACTTTTCCCATAAATTAGTAAATGTTTATGAATTTGATAATCCTCTTTCTTAGTATTTTTTTCTTCAGCTTATCTCAAATCATTGATTATATAAAGAGGTAGGACTTAGTTCAATCCTTCACTGCATTTTGGTTGCAAAATAAAAAAATAACTCATTTATTTTTTAAAATTCACTGTGAATGAGAAAATTTTTGAGAATTGATAATTTTAAAATTTTTGGAGGAATTTAAAATTTTGTTTTTTTTTATGTCAGTCAAAGCTCGCCTTAAAATTTTTAGAACTTGCTAAATTGTATATCAAATATATTTTCAGAATTTTAAAATTTGATTGATCATTTTTTTATCGTTTTATAATAAACAATTAAATTCGAATTTAAATTTCTTTAAAATAATAAAAAATTAATCACAATTTTGTAAACTATTATTTCAAATAATAGAATTTAAGCCTTTAATTTTGGATATTTAAAATTATCAAAATTCAGACCTAAAATAGTTTTGAAAAAAAAACTTCACTTTATTTTTATTTAAATTTAAGTAGAGCCTAATTTTACCATTTTATAAAAATAGAAAAATTTTTCAATTTGATTTCGAACAATTCTTACTAATAATGAAATGTAATAAATTCTTAAAAACTTAATTAAACTTAATTTTTAATAAAAGTCTGTTAAAAATTTTGAAATTGTCCATTTTAAAAATTTTTAACTTAAAATTAAAATCCATTTTGTGTAAGATTACGTTATTATGTGTAAAACTACAAATCATTATTGACTAAAATAAATTTATTAAAATAAAAGCTTAAATTGTTTTATTTTCTAAAAAAAAATACTCTTTTTTATCTTAATCAGTAACTATTAAAGACATGAAAAAAAACAAAATTTAATAATTTAAATTATTTTATTTGAACATAGAACAAAAAATAATAAAAATATATTTTGACAATCAATTGCGAATTTAGACAGATAAATATTCGGAGTTAATGAAAATAAGTGTGTTGTGACCACCTAAAATAAAATATAAACTGAGCTCGTTTGACTTTGCTTTTGACCATTGAGTAACAGATTGGCAATTGAATCAAGGGCATCGGTCTATTTAGTGTAACCACGATAAGTGCGCTGACTACTAGTGCCAAATATTTGATCGGTATCAGGCGCACCTTTCGGATGATTGCATTTAAATCGATCTCGATTTGTGTTGCCAAGCATCGATTGTTTCTGAGTGTTTTGCTGTTGAACCATTTCTTGGAATTCCTCTTGTTCAATGCGATCGTTTATGTTCAATGTCAATTGTTTGAGCTTTTCTTTTTCTGCCTTTTCCAGCTGTTCTTTGGCCTTGAACTGTGTGGCAAATTCGCTGGTCACTGGCACCTGCATATTTTGATACTGAGTCTTGTTGCCTTTTTTTAGCATTAGAACAAAATTGAACGCTTCTTTTCTCGCCTCTGTGCCTGTCTCTTTGCCTGTCTCTTTGGCTGTGTCTGTGCCTGCATCTGTGCCACTCGGCTGTTTTTCTTTGAGCATGGACAAACCGGACAGCTCGTTAACGTCCTGGACTTGTGCGGTCTTTGGCTTGCGAGCGCACATTGGCACCGATATGTCAACAGTGGGCATTTTGATGGTTTCTTTGGTGCGCTGAGCAATCGTTTCGGTGACCATCGATTCGAACGCTTTCATAAACTCGTCGTCTTCTTTGCACACAGTCTCTTTTTTAGCCTGCACAATTCTAATCGTGCCTGCATCGTCTGCATCGCTCGCCGAACCAGTCAAGCTGTCATGTCTGTTTGGCTCGTCGTTCTCGACCGCATAGTCCTCGCCGTCGTAATAAAAAGAAACTAAAAACCGATATGTTGAATAGCCAGATGTTAGACATGCTTAAATATTTGATAGTTCAGGAAAAAAAGAAGAAATTGTTAGGTAGCAATTACACAATGAAGTTGGATATTCGATATATCTTGATTCGAAACCTTCTCTATATTCTTTCACCAGTCTGAAAAAGAAGTCAAATCATCTGCAAAAAGAAGAGAGAATTGACAGTTTGTTTTGTTTCTTTTTGGAATATCATTTATAAAAATGCTAAAAAGAAGTGGAGTAATTACTTACCCTTGTGGAACTCCTGCTTTAATAGGGTATGATAGATGACATTCTAAGAGAGTGATAGGCTCTATTAAATTATTTTGTACCTTGTTTAAGAAATCTTTTATTTCTAGTGATACTTCACACTTATCTTCGATCCTACAAAATCGAGATGAGGACTAAAATTAGTGGCTAATAGATCGCCAAAGATTTTTCCTTTATCTATATCCGTATTAAATTCTTTACCATCTTTAAAAAGTGATGGAATTTGTCTTTAAGATTTCATTGATCTGAAATTATATATTTTCTTCCAAAAAGGCCAACTTGACAATGGATTTTTTCCTGTTTTATTTATGAACTCGAGCCAGTTTTTGTTTCGAAATTCTTTTCGATTTAAACGTAGCTCGGATGTAAGCTTATTAAAAGCTACCTTAAAAGAAGGACATCTAGATTTTTGTAAAGATCTTCTTGCTTTTCTTCGTTCCTTTATTAATGTTACAATATATTTTGATAAGCTAGATTCAAAGAACTTTTGAGAATAGAGGGGTATACTTTTTTGAGCAGCATGAATGAGCTTTCTTAAGATTTGCTCATTTAGCTCATCGATATTTTCCGTTTAACTATTATACTGACTAGAAGACTTAAGTAAATCTTGTTGGAATCCCCCAATTTGCCTTTTTAAAATTAAAATTAAAATATGAACAATTAACTGTAATAGCATGCTCAACGGAAATATGTGCTTGAATAGGAAAATGAGCACTCAACATATCATCATCTATCAGAAATTTAAAGTCAACAACTCAATCTGTTAGTTAAGATGGTATTAAAAAAAAATCTAGAACTTCATAATATTCTGTCTTAAATTTATTATATATTGGTTTTTTATCTTTCTTACTGAGAGGTTAAGCTTGTTAGTAATTTTCTCATTTTCACTAGAACAACCTAAACTTTTAGTCTTCGCATTCAGATCACCTCCCATTATAAATTTTCCACAATTCCTTGAGATATCTAGGAAAAGTTAGAAAGGGAGTTGAATATTTAGTGGTTTGTTAAGACTAAAAACAAAAAATTGTATTTTTTTAAAGCTTATTTTGATACAAAGAAGTTTTGCAGAAAACTTATTAAATGAAAAATCTTGTTTAGATTCAATTCCTTCTTTTACTAAAATATCTTTTCCCCGACAATGTTTACTACGAGCCTAAACTAATGATATATAATTTTTAAAATTAAAGTGGAAGTTTATTTCACTCATATTAGCTTTAATTTCATAAAGGAGAACATTGTAGGAAAAATTTTGAGCTAAAATCTCTTCTACAAGTAGAATCCTACTAGGTAAATGAAAAAATTCCATTGTGTAATTACTAACTGTTCTTGGAAGTAGGTTGATTTAAAAAATTTCTTTGCGTAGTTTTCTTTAATTGGCTGGTTTGGATGATTTTTAGTCTTTAATTTTGCCTTTTTCTACTTATTTGTAAGATTGCTAATGCGAATCATGATTTAAACTACTCGTGCGTCTTTTTTGATTTTTTGACCGAGAGGCGTTAAAAACAGTTCTATTCATGGCCTTTCATTCAGAAGATTCCATTTTCTTATTTTTTAGGGTTATTTTCAAATTACCTTTGTTCATTAGAGTCTTATCATTATTGATATTAGTGAGATTAGCCTTATTTTACTTTCTTGTAGCACTGAGTCATTTGATTTACTTGCGGTCACACCAGTTTTAATCGACGCTGCATCAATATTTTCAACAGCTATATTTGTGTGGGATTTTTTAGTAGATATCTTTTCACTAAGATTCACATTAGTTGCATTTTTTTTCCTTATTTCGTCTTGATCAGTTAAGGCATCTTCATCATCAGGGTTTTCATCCAAATCAATTATTTCGTCAATACATTCGTTTCTTTTTCCAATTAGTTTAGAAGCTAAGTGATTAGCTGTATTACATTCTGCTTTTAAATGGCCTCTCGCCGAACATTTTTTGTACATTTCTTGAACGACTCACTTACTGAATCGGTGTGACCAAATTTTTTGCAGAAACTACATCGCCTGTAATATCCTGCTAGTTGAATAACACATCGTTGGCTATTAATAATATAGGTTCCAACTATATCAATAAAGTCTTCATAAGTGTGACTGTGACGTCTACTTTAATAACTCCGTTACAAATCTGAGTGAAATTCTCATGATTGTACTGTTCATTCGAAGTAGACTATATTAAGATTTTTTTACTGACCTTTAAATTTTTCAACAGAAATTCTTTAATTTGGTTATTATCAAAATTGGGTGATAGCCAGTAAAATCTAAGATTAGCTGTTATGGTCACTTCCGGTAGAGAGTCGTTAATGATTAATTTTTCAGGAATACTTGCATTCCTTACTATTGTTTTTGACCCATCTATATATAAATCTCTGTTTAATAGATACTTCGGGCTGTTTTTATATACTTATATCCAGGTTTTTTGAGACTCGAACGGAGATATCGACATAAGTGACGAAAGCTGTACAGGGTCCAATTCTAACATTAAGCTCTCGAAGATGGCTTTACTGATGATTTTCTTATTTTTTGACGCTCGGATTCTAATTCTCTCGAATTTTTGTTTATTATTTGACTTAGCCTTTGCTTTTATTGGTGCCAGAACCATTTTTTTTTATAAATTGTTACCTTTTCCTTTACAGTTTTCAAATATAATCGGTCAATTTTTTGTCTAATTTGTTCAAGGCTCTCCTCCAATTCATCATTTATTTTTTGTCACCGCTTGAAATAATCTTAAACAGTTAATGATTCTGTTTTTGTCAATATAAAATATTCACCGTCCTCCTATTCATCGTCTAAGTAAAAAGATGCAATAGGATTTTTTTCATATCCACTTTCCCTTAAAGATCCAAATACTGATTCTGTATCAACCTCTTCTTGATCATCTTTTTCATCTAAGTCCAAAACAACATCCTTATCTCGTAACGACATCCTTTTTTTATACTTTTATAATAATTTAATATTATAAAATCGGTTAAGAAGAAAGAATTATTTGTGATCAGTACGATTTTTGGTGAGTTTAACAAATATTTTTGTGATCAAAATTTTTCATTCAAGACATGAGACCTATGATCTAATTTTTTTCATTGATTTTCGATACTTTAAGTCTAATTTAAGCCAAAAAAATTAAGCCAAATTAAGATTATAATTCAATTTATCTTTTTTAATAGTATCAATTTTTATGTTAAAACAATATATTTTTCGATATCCTCTCAGTCCCATTCTTCAATCAAATAGTGCTTTTTTTCGCATAAGAATATTTAGCTTTCGACATTTTCTGGTAAAATCCTATTTCTTCTTTCGAAAATCTGAAATTTACATTTCGAGAAAAATCTTTTAGAAGATGTTGTTGAAGCCGGTATCGCTAATATTCTTGATGAGAGATTTGAAAGATTTGGAAGATCTTTTTTGTGATTATTCCAATATAAAAAACAAACTTTTTCAGTAAACATTTCAAACATTTGAATCTAATTCATAAGTTTCGATTTCTTTTTTTAAAAGCTGACAATGTTCATTTTGATTAAACGGATTCGGAAAATAATTATTGTCATCAAAGCTATCATCTAAATTGTTATTGAGTGTATTTGAGAAACTATTGGAAAATCATCATGTGATTCAACTAATTCAACGATTGTTTCTTTTGCTATTCTATTGAAATTTTGTCTTTCGCTTGGATTTTCAATAATGGCAAATTTCTTTCTATTTGGAGTCAAAAAGTTTGTTTATTTCCAAAAATAAACCCCTAAATTAAAGATTAAAATAATTTAATAATAAGATCCTTATCTTCTGCTCACTTGAAATCCTTAACCAGGGCATTACACCGGACCCGACTAGCTGTATCCGCTTCAAATTTGGTGAGGTTTTATTAAAATAGCGGTACCAAAACATTATTTGCCATAATACATTGCACAATTTTAATCAAAAAATTCTCTCTCAAAAATATTAACCGGCCTAAAAAACTAAACGTTAATCGCTGCCATAAAAACAAAAATTTGCTAAATTATTTTTTATTTTTAAAATATTTAAAAAATTTGAATAAAGTTTTTATTTTTTGTCAATTTCTCTTAGTAACTTAAAACATTCAAAGTATAGAAATAAAATCAACAATAGCAATTAAGATTTTTTTTTATTTAACCAAAATGCACAGCAAAATTCCAATAATATATAAAAATATATTGTATTAATATTAAATAAATAACTTGAGAGTAAATTAAGTTGAATTATATTTAGGAAAGAAAAAAATATTAAAAGTGGCTAATTTTGAAATTTTAAAATAACTAAATAAAATTTTATATTCTTTATCTGTATTTAAACTAAAATAAAAAATTCCATTATTTTTTTATTAAATTACAATTCTTTTAAACGAATTTTAGTTTTAAAAGATAATACTAAAACCAGGGATACCAAGTTGGATCAATTTCACTCAAATTTTCAATTTTCATTGCTTTCGGTATCAATTCATTAAGTGGATAATTTTTTCCATTGTCCATATTTGCGCATTCTTTTAGTCTCAATTCAATGGTGCCTACTAGTTTGTTCACTAAATTAACAACATTTTCTTGTTCAGTTTCATAGCTCAAATTTGGATAAGGCGATTGAGTTGAATTTTTAATTGAATCTTCTTGTTTTTTACGTATTAAAGCATAGAGGATTTCGTCTTTTAGAATAGTTCTCAATATCCAAATAAATCCATATTGTGTTTCATGCAAGCATCTGGCAAGGGATGTCATCGCAGCGCCCATTTGTCCATTAATTGAAGATTGTTGAAAAAATTCAGTCAAATTTGGAGTCAAACGGAAGGGAACAATTTTCGAATTTTGAGACAATTTGTCGTCTAAATCAAATTTATATCGAATTGTTTGACAAAGACCAGAATTTTGACTTAGATAAAATTGGCCTGGTTTTAGGCTGCTCAAACCCAAAATAAATTCACTTATGTTAAAAATTGATATTTGTTGAGTAAAAAGCTTTCTAAAATTGAAATAATCACTTGCATTTTTGTATTTTTGAATTGCCCATTGTTTCAGGATATTTTTGGTTAAAATCGATTCTGTGATTAGTTTGTATAGATCGATTTTGGTGTTAAATATGCGCTGAGAAAAATATGTGTCCAAACACTTTTGTTTTAGGTGAGGTTTTAAAATATCCAAGAGACTCAATGAGCTAGCTTCGTCTTCAACCATGCGAAAGTCATATGATAAACTCACCATTCTTGGTATAATGAAATTTAACGACCGACTAGATGTTTCTTTTTGTTTATTCAAGTAAGTATTGATCATTCGAAAAACTTGTAGACAATGCTCTTCTTTCTTTGATTCATAAAAATGATTGGGTTCATTCATTATTAGGAATGGATAAATTTTGCCATTGTGTCCTCGTATTGATATACGTCTGCAAAATATTTGATGTTTTTCAACTGATTCGTACACAGGCAAAAATCGACTTATTTTAACATAATAATTTGTGGATCGTGGAACTAAATATTCACCAGGTAGTTCAATTTCAGCTGTGCTCGAACAAAATTGTGATACCAGTTTAAATCGTTCATCCAAAAGGCTCTTTTTGGGTATCATCAAATCATTATGAGCTTCAAGCATTTTTATCCATGATTTTAATTTATCTATAAATGCTTTAATGCTTATTTGTTGCTGTTGCTGTTGCTGTTGCGATCCACTAGCTTGAGTGTAGGGAAAATCTTGTTGAAACTTTTGTCTGGTAGTTTGATGATTGGGATCATTTAGTATGGCTATTAAACTTTTGAGGCGCGTATTTTGTTGATTTTGAGCGCCCGAACTACTTGCTTGTTGAGTGACACTAGATGTCGGCGTCAATGGTGAAGAAACGCTGCTGGTCAACGGCGAATTTTGTTGAGTATTCAATCGATTTGGAAGCTGAAGATATTGAAAATCAACATAAAATTTATGAATTCTTTTAAACCAAATGATTGAGAATGGATCGATTGTTTCAATAAAATCATTCTAAATATTAATTTTTTTGAAATATATTTTTATTAAAATCAAAAATGGATTTAAATCTATTAATTATTTAATGAAACTAAATATTTTAAAGTGATAATTAAATTTCATTAAGAATCAAAAATTAATCATAGATTAGCTAAAGCTATATAGATATCTAATTTTAAAAAATTCAAATTTTATTTGTGTACAGAGCATCGTTTTTAAATTGGGTACTGTGAAATTCAAATACAAACAAAACAAAAATTCTTCCTATTTTGATAAATTTAATTTAATTTTTTTTTTTTAAATACTGCAAAAAAGTGCAACAGTGTACTTTGTTGCACCTTTTTTATCTAATGTAAATTTTAACTTTCTTTTTTTAAGGAAATAAAATCAAGAAAGTTAAAATATTAAAATCAATTAAAATCTTGTTGATGTTTTAGTCTTTTTTTTTCAATAAAAAAAAATATTTTATGCAAAAAAGGTGCAACAAAGTATGTTGCACTTTTTAACAGTATTTTTTTAAAAATATTTTATTTTATTAAATTTTAATTTATCAAAATAGGAAGAATTTTTGTTTTGTTTGTATTTGAATTTCACAATATCTTTAAATTGTTAGATAAACAAAATTGTGGTATAAATGAATCCGATTAACCAATTTTTAGGACTTTTATATTAAAACACAGAAAATCGTTACACTGCAAAAATATGAAAAAGATTCGCTTTGGTGTGCAAATAAACATGCTTTTTGATTCACGATTAACTAGAATATAAATCTAGACGATGAAAAGAATATGACAAAAAAGCTTGTTATTGCTTTATTCATTTGGTAAATTCTCTTTGTTTTTTTTTGACCACTACTAGATCTATTTGAGAATGCAAATAAGTATTCTTCAAAAATTTTCTCTGATTAAAAATCAATAAAAATTTAATCTGAGGTTGAATTAATTTAATTTTAAAGAAAAAAATGGTTGCAAATACTTATTTTGTATTCTTGGATACATTATGTATCCGTAGATAGAAATTTATTTATCCGAAAATAAAAATTATATATAAATCAGAGAATACTTGCCCAAAAATAGTTTAATGCGATTCATCATTACCAAAGATGGGGTTGTGAAGTTTTTTTTTCAATTCGATCGTTTCAATTCAGAAAAACTTGAATAACTTTCTCAATATTAAGAATAATTTAGTTGTGAAAAATGCTTGGTGTTTAAGCAACTTTGCTTATTCCGAATAAATTATTATTATTATTATTATTATTATTATTATTATTATTATTATTATTATTATTTATTTCAAAAATAAACGCCAATATTAGCGATGAAATTAAAGTAAGAAAAATGAAAAATAAAATAAAAATGAAAATTGAATAAAATTGGAATATTAATTCCTTTATTTCCTCATTTTTTTTTTTACACAAATTTCAATTTTTTTATTAAAGTCTTTAGTCCCATGGTCAAAGTAGAAAAAGATTATGTAAATTGAATAGAATAAAAAGAAATATGTCTACAAAAACTCTGCAAAGTAATTGCACAATTGGAATTGGATGCTTTGTTTAATGGCGTGCAAAATACAGAAAATTGCAGAAAATGGCAGAGTTTTTTTCACATTTATTTTACTGAATTAAGCTTAAAATTAAGCATTTTACAGAAGAAAATTATTTCACTTAGTATAAAAAATTATGAATCAAAAAAAAGATCGAACTGAAACCAACTTCACAACTCGACAGACACATTTATAAAAAAATTTAGAAAAATTATAAAATATTTTTTTTCTTAAAATTCGAACCGTAAAAAAATATTTATTAAGAAAAAGAAAAATCATTTTTTTTTAACTTATAAACAAATAAAATGCCATTTAGTGAAAATTTTTAACAAACCTTTTTATTTAAATTGATCTCGTATGCAAAAGTGTACACATAATTTAGAGTGTGCTTGAAGTTTTTGAGCAAATCCTGGTGCCAAGTACACTTTAGCATTAGTAGTTGATCGATTAGGCCTTCGATAGTATTGAACAAAAGCGGATGCATTTCGCGTTGTACATGCATGAGGCCAACAACACCACGAACAAGTGATTCGACTGAAGAATTTATTTTTGTTTCTTTGAAATCGGCTTGTGTTTCAGTTTGTTGTTTTTGTTGAGAAAAAATTTGTTGCTTTATTTTGTCGGCATGTTCGTCTTGTTTTATTTTGAAGTATAAAGTTCTCAATGGATAATAGACAGCAAGAGGATATTGACGAATTATTTGATTTATTAAGCCATACAAATATTTTCCATTGTCGTCATTTTTTAGTATTAGAGTAATCAATTGAGGAATCCATTGGATCCAATTTTGTGCCGGAATGGAGGACAAAGCATGCGCTTCAAATTGATTGAACAAGTCTCTTTTTTCGTTGTCGTAGCTAAGCAGCCAGAATATTTTGGCTATGTACTTGCGAGTTTTTGCTTCACCACCAGTGTGCCGTGCGGCGTTCATTAGGCCTATGAGAGCGGATTCGGCCGCCTCAATTGAACGTGACGAATACAACTGTCTACTTGTGACGTCCACAAATGCTTGGGTCAAATAGTCTGCCCATGCACCCCACAATTTAGCTGACGAATCATTCAAATAGATTGAAAACGAATACAAATGATTTGCTTCGTCAAATTTATTGTTTAATTGTAAAAATTGCGCCTTAAGCGAAATTAACTCGGCAACATTTTCTTTTGTAAAATATTGAAGATTAGTAGCTTCTATCAAGTCAAGTATTTCTTTGCTTTGTTTCGAACTCAGATACTCATATGTGTTTATGTAGCATTTTATCTCTTGTTTTACTTTTAAAAAGCAATCAATTATTGGCACCGATTGTTTTCTATGAATTTTATTTAATGTTTCCAAACAAATATCGTACAGATGTTGTTTCCGTGCAATTTTTCCAAAAGTTACAATGCCTTTTGATAAAAAATGTTAAAATAGTTGATAAAAATTTAAAATAAATTGAAATAAAAACTAATTAGAAATGGGGCTTGTGAAGTTCGTTTCAATTCGATCTTTTCAATTCACAAAAATTTGAATAATCATTTTACTAAAATAGATAATTTAGTTCTGTGATGCTTAATTATGA
Source organism: Brachionus paranguensis (assembly GCA_016802215.1). Taxonomy (NCBI): domain Eukaryota; kingdom Metazoa; phylum Rotifera; class Eurotatoria; order Ploima; family Brachionidae; genus Brachionus; species Brachionus paranguensis. The sequence goes on along the minus strand of JAESIX010000016.1, from coordinate 1,977,155 downwards.
GCAAATTTGCAGTAAAATAAGTCTGCAAAGTAATCTGCAATTTTGTGCATTTTGCACGCCATTAAAAAGTATTCTAATCAATTGTGCTATTACACTGCAGAGATTTTGCAGACATATATTTTCGGATTAAGCAAAGTTGCTTAAACATTAAGCATCTTACAAAACTAAATTATCATTTTTAGTAAAAAAAAATAATTCAAGTTTTACTGAATTGAAAAGATCGAATTGAAACAAACTTCAAAAGCCCTTAGAAATGATAATCTACAAATTTATTTATTGTGTTTTTTTGGTTGTCCCTAAAATCCGGATTTCGATTTTGTTTACGGATTTTTACCTTCACCTAAAATCCAGATCCGGATATTTTAGTTAAAAAGAAAAGTTTAAAAATAGAAATTTGAAATAAACATAAAAATAAACATAAAAACTGAATTTAAGCTAAAAAATTATTAAATGAAAAATTAAGAGCCTGAACTTATAGCAGAATGTCAACCATTTGGGAGAAACGCTAAGCAGAGTTGTTTAAAAGTCCCAAATTAAAGTCCTAGGCCGGACTTAAATTTTAATGACTTTGACTTAAAAGTTAAGTAATTTTTAAGTTCATAATTAATATTTGAATTTTTACTGTTCTGGTCACATGAAAAAATTAAAGTCTTTGAAAAGTCTTTGACTTGAACTTTAAAAAAAAAGAAAACAAATCTAATACTAGAAAGCCCGGCTGATTTCTCATAAAAATTTTAATTAAATATATTAATATAAATTAAACATTTTCTAAAAAATTACAATTAGGACTTCTAGTTTAAAAAAGTTTAGTTTTTTTAATTTTATTTAAATGTCATAATATTCAAGTTTTAATTTTTCCAAAAGGGGTCTAATAAACCCCTCGGGCGTTCTAGTGTTAAAGTCCGGACTTGACTTGAGAACTATAACTTTTAAACAACTCTGGGAAAATAAGAAAAATACTTAAGCAAAAATAAAATTAGATGATTGGCGATGGGATGAGTGGTAAAACAATGCCCAACGCTTAGAACCGTTTAAAGCTAAGCCCAATGAGCCTAAAATTTATAAAGCTTATTATTTACTTAAAAATGGAAAAACTACATATTAGATATTTGTAATAATCAAACTTCCAGTCTTTCCAAGGTTTCCCAAGGTTCAAATTTTGTTTTGTAAATTTTTTCGATACCAATCTGTAATTTAGAATCTAATTAATAAGTATATATAATAAATAATATGTATATATAGATTCTAAAAATAAATAAAATACAACTGAAATGAATTTAAAAAATATTTTTGAATAAAAAGAAAAAAAACAAAACATAAATGTAATCACAAAAGTTATTTTTTCTACTACCTTGAGCTAGAGCATGTACACCCAGCATTGCTTGATTCGAATTAGGCTGTTGTTTTTCAAAATATTTTGTAAAAGATTCATAGTGAAATTGTCTCCATTGAAATATATCGTTCCAATAGCTTAAATTGTCGTTTATAAGCGGCAAGCGAGTGCGCCAAGTTTTAATAATTCCTTTTGTTTCTTGCAAAGCTTGCGTTTGATTTATTGGCGTTGTTAGATTTTGTTGAATTTGAAAAGCTTCCTGTAATTCAATTATTTGTTGAGCTGCTTGAAGCAATGAAGTGTGTGCTGGTGTTATTAATTTTGGCAAACGCCTCCATTCTTTTAAAGCCGAAATCATACATTTTTCAACTTTGGATTCAATGGCTGCTGATAGTGAAAAAACCGATTGACTTTGAAGCATCAAATGATGCAAATCGTCCGGATTGCACACCAAATAATAGCCTTGATATAGATACCATTTCCAAAGTTGATCTTTAGCAATGTTATTTTCTTTTTGTGTCATTAGGCAAGTTTTCATCAATTGCCAATCGGATTGAGACTTCCAAGCACAATCCAGAGCCAAACTTAAATCGTTGTCTTTGGTCGATATGTATTCATTTAGTTCGCTCCATTGGTTCAACTCTTTGCAGCATGTAACCCATTTTTCTTCCCACAAATTTGATTCCAATATTTGTTCTTCTTTGTTCAAGTAGTCATTTAAATACGAATCAACATTCTTTGAGATCATGTCTTCGAACAGTTTTTGAGCTTGTAAATACATGCCCTGTTGTTCGTAAATTAGAGCTATTCGAGTGGGATCATTTATTGTCCTGTTGGATACCAGTAGGCCAGTTTTTAGATCCTCCTCCTTTAAAATGTTTAATAAATGAATCAAAACTTGTAGAACATCGACATTTGGCTCAATTAGATATTGGTTTTCGCACAAAAGTATAGATCTATGCCATAGATTGTGATTTTTGGCCAAATAGCTCAATAGAGATGGTTTTAGTATGTGTGAAAAGTAGGCATTCAACTGGCCACCAAATTCGATCATCGATTCACAAAATGTGTTCAGTACACTAAGTTGGGTATTTTTTTGAATGCAATGTATTCCGGATGCATAAAATGGTGTTAGTTCATTGATGAGATTGGTTTTTTGTTTTTCATTGAATAAATTGAAAAATTTGGCAAAAAGTTGAGTCCAAATGGAATGAGCCAAGTCGGTGTGTATGTGACACAAATTGCATATTGGATCTATTAAATTAGTCACATTTGTTTTTTTGACCATTTTGAATAGATTCTTTTCAAATTGAAATAATTTTTTGATTAGATCGAATCTGAGCGATTCCTGATCAATTTGCATCGATTCACTTTCTTCATTTTTCTCTTTGTAGATGTTGAGAAATTTCTCTTGAAATTATTAATTTTTTTCATTATTAATTTTTTAAAATGATTTTTTTTAATTAAAATTAAATTAAGATTAATTAGTTATTTTTAATACCTGAATTTAATTTAAAAAGAATAAACTACTTGTTTTTGTTAAATTCAATACAAAAAAGAACAGATGTTTAAATTTTAAAAATGAAAAATGCTATTGCATCATTTGTTTAAATCCCTAAAAAGATAAAGGACGATGACTTTTGACGAATAAAAAAAAAACATATAGAATAAAGAAAACTTTATTAATTTATTTATTTTTTTTAAGTAAAACATTTGCAACTAAAGAATAAAAAAAATTGCAGTATAGTTTTACCATTATTTTTTCTAAAATTACTAAGAAAAATTAAAAATGCCAAAAAAAAAGTTAGAATGGAATAAAGTTAAGGTATTTACCAATAATACTGAACTTGAAACTTGTTGAACCTAATATTGATTTTAGGACCTCCAAGCGAGCGCTGAAAATGAGGCTAAAGGAAAAAGAGGTCGTGGACGTCCAAGAAAAAGGAAAGTTGACGATGAGGTAGCTGATTTAAATAAACAAGCAAAAAAGAAACTAGGTCTTCTAAGCTAAGTACCGCTTTAGAATTTGATTGATTTTTTTTATACTTTTGCTATTATTTTTTATTCTTTAAGGTATGAAAGTATTCTAAGAGATATATTTTTATTCTATAGTTCAAATTTGATTGACTTTTTAATAATTAACTTTTTTATAATAATTTGTTTTTTATAATAAAATTTTGTTTATACTACAAAGAATTTTTTTTTATTCTATAGATAATTTTTTTATTCGTCAAAAGCTTTTTCCCCAAAGATAAAATCTGCACAAAATGTCTGCAAATTGCTGCTTTAAAAATTACAAATTAAACTGATGCTAGATTCTTGCGGATTTTCGGCAGAATGTTGGAAATAATTTTCAAAATGAAATAAATAGCTGATGAGTTTAAAAATTTGTTTAACTTTAAAAAAAAAAAGCTTCAAAATTTTTTGTTGAAATACTTTGTGTTTTAATTCATTTTGTTCTTTTGTATTGAATTTCACAGAAGGAAATTTTTGTTGTTCAGAAAATAGTCACAACGAATACCTTTTTTAGAAAAATCGACTTCAAAAAAGTCCAAAGGAGCTATCAATTGATACATTTGTTCATTTGTGTCTTGATCATCTATTTGTATGCAACTAGTTGGACTGGTGCTTCTACTAAAATTGAGCTTATTCGAGCCTAAAGGTACATTTTGTGCTTCGACTAAACTCAAAAATTTAGGCTCGAGTGTGTTGTTGACAAAATTGAGATTGTAGCATGAGCCAAGTGTCAATTGAATGCATTGTTTTATCCAATAATAAGTGCCAAATAGTTCCCAATTTTGAGTGACCAAAACAAAGCACAAACGTTCATACAAGTCGTTGGATTGAAAATTTCGATCAAACAAATCGTAGAACAATTGTCTCATTTTAACATTTGGACTTTTCATGCCGAGCAAAAATGCTTGTTCAAGCTTACACTTAAATTCTTGTTGAGCAAGATAGGCATCATTTTGATACACATAACTAATTGTGTCCAAGAACACCGATTGAATTTCAGCTTGGTCCGAATACTTTTTGTCCATGCAAACGGTGAGCTTTTGCAAGAGAACAAGCTTTTCTTTCATTGTGGGTATTTGGTTGGGCAGCACATTGGTCACATGACTGGTCACATGGCTCATTTTAATCCAATCGTTAATCAACTTGACCAGATACTTAATTAATCTCAAATCAATTGATTTGTCAATCAAATTGACTAAGATCTGATTGACAAACATTTTTCTCATTTCACTGCTCATAACGCCCACGCGATTCTTTACCAAATCAATAACTTGTATTATCAACTCGCTGAACAAATACACTTGCACCGAATTTTGAGTCTGAACAACATTTGCTCCCTCTTGACTGGACACCAGTTGGCCCACACTGCCTATCGAATTCAAATGATCGCGATACAATTTTTGAATTATTTTCAATATGGGCCCCATTAGACGATCAATATACTGATGGTTGTTGACCGACGCAGCTTTTATTAGAACCAAACAATTGGTGAGTATGTCAATGGCCAAGTTTACACACGAAGTCTCGGACGGATTGATGAGACTCATTTTTTCATAATAGGACAAACTCTCGAGTATCATGCGGCAAAGAACACCATCTGGCTGTCCGAATAGTGAATAGATTGGCTCGGCGGCGGCGGCGGTTGTGGCGGTGGTGGTGGTGGCACCGGTGTTCGATGCTTCGGGACACTCGTTATTGTTGGACATGGTGTTGAATAGCTCGTTGGGTGTGGTGAGCATCAATTTTTGAATGATGCTAGCGATTAGTTTGATTACTTTGCCGTTGGTGCTCACAATGCTGTATTGAAAGCCTCGGTGCAGACTTTTAAGAATGAGTTGAATTTTTTGCTTGGACGTGTTTTCGATTAGAAACGACAAAATTTCCAGACAAATGTACACTTGATTTAGATTTGTTTGAGCGGTTGTGTGCACACTTGAATGAGTGCCGAGTATGTTTGTGACCAAGGGATTTTGGCCAAATGTCGACTCTAGACTGGTCAAAATTTTGTCCAAAATTTCCAATTTTAAATCAAAATTTGACAACAAATCGTTTTTTATGGCCATTTGAAACAAATTCAAACATTTGCGACACAATTGTTCGTTTAGATTGGTGTTGCTGTTTTGGCTCACTTCTTGGGTTTGTGGCGGTGCCATTTGACACGCAAATCGAATTAGAAAATTCATGACAAAGTCACAAATGTGTTTGTCGAAAGGCTTGAGCAAATCGGCATGCTTTGCTTTTAGACTGGCATCGAAATTGGCGTCGTCACAGTCAAGCGAGCGCTGAGCTTCCCATTTGAGAATGGTCTCACACAAGTCGATGATGAGCAGTTTGTTTTCGTTGGTGGAATTTTGAGAGAGGCCAACTTTTTGAAGCGCAACAATCAATTGATTTATGAGCGTGTGACGTATGTAATAGAACACTTTAAAGTAGCGTACAATTATGAAAATGAGGTGACTTAGCTGAGGCACCGAGTGATTTTCTTCGATGAGTATTTTTTTGGTCCATGAGGCCAGCGTTATGTAGCCGTCTTCGGACCTAGTGGGAAACGTGGGAGTAAGAATTTGTAGCGCTTGTCTCACCACTAGTTTGGCTTCGGGGGCATACGCTTTCAAGAGCGAATGAAAAACTTGAAAGACTATTCGCTTGTGGATGGCAAACTTGGATATGATGTGACTGAGAAGCAAAAGTCCTTGATACTTATTGAATGGGTCAACGCATGTCTTGGCCAAAAGAGAAGGCCAAGCAAATGTCATTAGACGGCGCAGTTTGGTGCCTTGTTTTTTGTTGTTCACATTGTGAATGTAGTCGTGAGCGTATTGCACAAACAAAGACGACAATTGAAGCAAATGAATTCGAACGGCATCCGAATAGTTCTGATTTTGGTCCGGATCGACAACATTGTTAATGAAAACCGATATGATGTTGTCGGACGAGTCTGTGTCGGGAGTTGGCGGACCGCCAATCATTGCTTCGTGTTGGCCGCTCTCGAATGCACAAGTGAAACACGGAATGAGTATGTGCTGGAGTATTGAGGACTTTAATTTTTGAGTGTATATTGTATTTAAATTTGAATTGGTAAATATTTGCACAAACGTAAAGAAAATGTCTCGTTTCAATTGAATCGAGTATTTTTTGGCCACACGTTCTTCTAAATAAACGCGAAAAAACTCAAATTGGCTGAGCGACTTTTGATGAAAAGCGATCAACAATTTGAACAATAGTTCAATGTTAGAATTTAGAGCATATGTGGCTTCGTTTGTGGCATGCAGTGCCAATTGAATCTCGTGATACTTTAGCAACACTTTCACCACATAGATCGGCTCTTTCCAATAAATGTGATTTAAATTGTCGATTTGAGAGTGTTTTTCGTGAAATTTTTCATCACACCATACCTTGAGCAATACTTCGATCAATTGACCTTGTGATTGAAGCCAACAGCTTAAATTTAATTTAATTCAGTTCAATTCAGTTCAATTCAATTCAATTCAATCGAATTGAAACACCAACAAAAATAAACACATAATACATTTTAAAACAAACATTAATTCAAATTATCAAAATTAAAATAATCATTAAACTCTTTAGTTCTGGCATTCAAAATTTCGGAACAAAAAATAAAATCCAACTTTTGTAAAAATGATTAGAAAAATGGCTGGGTCTATTGCGTTATGTGATCACTGGATCACGAAATATATGATCCCAAGTTACCAACCTAATTAGGTGAACATTTAAATATTTATCACAAAAAATTTATTTAAATTTAAATTTTAAATGAAAATATTTAATCCCGGATTAAATTAAGTGACCCAAAAAGAAACAAAAGCTCTTTAAGAAAGTTGATTTTGAGCAATTTTTTGAACCAGAGAAGGATGTTTTTTACAATTAGAAGATTTTTTTATATTTCTTTATTTTGAATTAGAACAATATTTGGATAATTTAGAATATTATGATATGAATTTTGATGAAAAATGTGACTTGTGCAATCTGGTTTCTATTTTAGATCTCAATAATTCTTTGTTTATTACAATTCGGTTCATATAGTGATAAAGGATAAACAAAAAATTTTTAAAAGTCAAATAAAAGATTAATTTTTTTTAATTTAATTAAATATTGAAAAAACTTGCAACAAACTTTATTTTTAAATTAAATAAGTAATTTTATGAAAAGCAAGTCATATTTGTATTCATCTATGAAAATTGGTGAAAAATGAGAAATTTTAGTTAATGAATTTTTTTTTTTTTTTTCTTTTTTTTTATTGTGTAGCTGGTCGAGCCAAAACTCATTCAGCAAAAATAAAAAAGTTTTAAATTAAATTTAAAAAAAAATATTAAAATAAAAATGTTTAAAAATAAGATAGTATCGTTAAAAATTTAAAAATAAGTTAAAAAATTAGATAAATCAGGAGTTTGAATAAGTGCATATAGTTGATCAATTATAAGATAATAACCGCACTATGGATAGTAGGATATGTTATATCTCTAGATTCAAAGTTGAGTTTAAACTCGTTCACAAGTCGACAGGTTAGGGGAACTTGCTTTTGGAGACTTGTCCTAATATAATTCTCGCCTAAATCAAACAAACGGTTATCGACCCTGTGCAACTTCAAATCTTGAAGGGCACGGTTGAATAACCTTTCCGAAGAGGTGTCATATTTAAGTTAAAGGATGCTACGTGTTGCAGAGTTTTGGATAACTTGGAGTTTTTTAAAATTACTTTCGCTATATACGTTTAAACAGGAAAAAGAATAGTCAATAACTAAACCTATAAGGGATTTGTGAATTTAGCTTAGAGTTGTTTTTTTACTTAGACCCCATTTTTGTTAGAGAGAATTTTAATGATGTTTAGCCGGGACTGACATTTCTGTTTAATTTTGCTAACTTAATTATTGAAGTTTAATCTTTCGTCAAATGCTATGTCCAGGAATTTAATGGATTTTGAGTAGGGAAGATTTTTGTTAAAGAATTGGAGCTTGAGTTTAGGTAATGTGCTGATTTTTGAAAATATTATAAATGAATTAGCCCACGCCTTTATTTATTTGTTTATCTGTATATATGTGTTTTTAGCTGTTGTCTTATGTTCCAACAAAATCAACTTGTTTATTAATGTTAAATAAAAATTAAAAAAAAGTTTGACACTAACCTGTTCGCTTCTATTTTGCTCAATCTGTAAATGACAAACACAGTCAAGTACAGTATTTGATTTGATTTATTGATCAAGTCCATGTTTTGTTGATTTAAACCATTGGTTAAGAATGTTTGAGATTCATTGAGCATTTGCACCAATCTATTTGACTCTGTTTTGAATATTTGACAAAATTGAGCCGTTTGCTTTTTGATAAGATAGAGAATAAATCTAAAACAGTACATGTCTTTGATGCGATCGTTGTGAAGCAAATATTTGAGTGTTTCGAAAGGAAAACGCTTTAGAAAGTCGCTCAGAGGTCGACGAAATTTTTCACTCGCCTCCAAGCCAAATATTTTCTCGTATTTGAGCACCAAAGCAATCGACGACTCGACCAATTTGGCTGGTGCAGATTGCAGCTCAGCAAGCAAGCTTATGATCGATGAGCACAATTCGATTTCGTTATTGCACGGCTTGCCAATAGAGTGTGATTGATTTTCGAGATTTTCTTTAAATATTTGAAAAGTGTCCTCTAGCCATCGTTTCAAATGACTGAGCAAATATTCTGTAAATTTGTCGTTGAGAATAGTGGGATACAATTTGGTGATGTAGCTTAAATGTTGCACCACATCTTTTTTCATGTAAATGTATTCGGTCAATGGATGCAGGTATTCGCGCAGATAGTCAGCTGCTATTTGAATTATTTGTCGATGATTTTCATTCGAAGGCAATGTTTGACTTTGACTCATTTGACTGGCGTAGTTTTCACTGTTTTTGTTGTAGTTTTTGAGACAGTTAAACGACACTTGTTGAATTTGTTTGAGCGGGCTTTCGAGTGATTTGTGCAAAATGTTTAGTATTTGTTCGCGTTGATCAAGCAAATGGTAAAAAGAAGCGAGACAATTGAGAGCTGCTTTGCGTATCGGCGTCAGGTCTGTCAAAGACTTGTAGCATGCCAGTTTGCTCAAGCTAGAGTCTTCTTGTTCACAAATCGATATTATTTCATTGTATAAATTTTGGTGATCTTGATTTGACAATTGTATTGTTAACAATTGAGGCTGAGTAGATGAACAAAATTCAAGGCTTTCGAGAATGCCAATTTGAAATTGGTGCGAGTAATGACGCAATTTCAAATGCTTTCGTGGACCGACTGTTTCAAGCAGAATTTCTTGAAATGGTTGCAGTAAATTGTAAATCGATTTCGATTGAAGTTCGCCTATTTTGGTTATTAGATTAATGGACTCGTGACGAACATATTGACTTGACGATACAATCTAGAAAACGAAAGAAAATATTAATGAGTAAATATCAAAGCGTCTTTTATTTTAATAAAACGTCATTTTATTTCTAAAATTTAAATTGTCAATTAAAATTAAAGTCAATTTAATTATTATTTATTTGTATTATCTGTGCTGAGCTAAAGCTCCTTCAGATTAAAAAAAAAATAAAATAAAAGAAAAGTAAGTTAAAATATAAAATAAAAGACAGTTAAAATAGACAATTGTGAGTAATGACAGATGTAAAATTTTTAAGTAATGTATCATTCGTAATTTAAAAGTATTAGTTGTCACAAAATTTAGTTATCATTTAATGAATCGCACAAAGTCAATTAAAAAAAATCATCATTTAATAAATAAATTTTATAATTAAAAAAAAATTAAGAAATCAATTATATAAATAATTTTCAAAATAAAAATTAAATTAATTTTTACTAATTTTTTTGACTCCTCTTATATTTCCTAAATCGATGTGGCATGCTTCAGCTCGAATAGAATCCAAAAATTATTAACTTTATTACTTTTCTCCCTTTGAATCGAATGCAATTCCTGGAATGATTCTAGTAAATTTTTTTACATTTAATTTTTTCAAGATACAATTAATTAAAATTTATGCCGTTTAATTATTCTTAATTGACAACTAATATTTCTAATAGTAATATGTTCTATTTAATTTTTTTTTATTTGTTTAAGAATAAAAAAAAAATTTGTCAAAGAACATACTAAAATTTAATAATTTGTCATTTTTATTCAATAAATTTAAACATAAAATATATGATTTATCCTTTATTATTTATACCATTTTGACACGTTTTGGTGCTTTTAGTAGTATCTACTTGTTTTTGCATAAAGACATAATTTTTTAAAATAAATTTAATTAATTTTAAAAATTTTTCTTATTTTAATGCTGAAAAAAAGACCATGCTAAAAAAAATAAAAAAAATAGACTTGATTTTTAGAGACCAAATATCAAAAAAGAGTCATTTTGACTCGTTGGTGCTTCTAGTATTAACTATCAAATATTTAAACCTCTTTTGACCTGCTAAGTCAAAAGAAAATTTATTCTTTTTTTATTTTTATTTATTTTTTATTTTATTTAATCTTATTTAACTTAATTTTTATTTTTTTTATATTCTGAAGGAGCATTAGCTCCGTACAGATAAACAAATAAATAGAAATAAATTTTAATATTTTATATATGTTTAACAATTATTACTTGTTTAACCAGCTCTTTAAGAACATCGTTGAGTGTTTTTTGTTGAAGTTCATTTAATTGTATTATCATTGTGCTTGTCTTGTCGTTTGATGAAATTAAATCCACTTTTACAAAACAAACTTCGACTAGATTATTCAGCACATCTTTAGCAACATTTATGGCTCCGCTTGAAATCTTGAATAATTGGAAGGAAAAAAAAGTTAAAGTTAATCAAATTAGATGAATTAAATAATATGATAAAAATTAATATAATATGATAAAATGATAAAACCAAAAATAATATATCTTACTTCTCCAGTAACCGAGACTAGTACATTAAAAATTGACTTCATAAACACAAAACATTGTTGAAGTGTCCATTGAAGAGGCATTTTACTTGTTAAAAGTTGTAGAACTAGACAGCCGGCTTTTTTTGCATACCAACTTCTCTCGTAGCACAATTGGCTCAATTTTTCTGCCAAATAATCAAACATGGCCAAATTGGCTAAATTTGATCGAATACAAGCGTCATCGGTGGTCAAACTAGACTTTGTGTTCGATACTATTTCACTAGTCTCTATGATGATCAATATGGTACGCTGTACCAGAGACCAATATTCAGAGTCATCGTTGCATAGAACTACAAACAATGCATCGACTAAAATCATAAAGTCTAAACAAGCACTGTTTCCAAGACTGATTTCTTCGTTGGCATCTTGTGAATTAGTCAATACATTCATTGATTGAACTAAGCTATTGACATTTTGTTCAGTTTGGTTGTTGTAATGTGACAAAGATATGAGAGTAATGTGCACGCACAAAGAGTCAATCAGCGAGATTATTTGTTCTCGGTTGTCTTTTATGGAACTCGAATAGTACAAGCATTCAAATGATCGTATAACTTGATCGCGAATTTTTTCACTATTTAACTTTTGGGTTTTAATCAAATACTGAGACAATTGGCACGAAACAATGGGACTTAAATAATTTTTTTGTTAGACAAAATTCAAGAAAAAACAACCAACATAAATTGGAAAGAAATTTGAATTGGTGAGAAAAAAAAAATGTTCACTTTACTTGTAGTTACAAAACAAATCGAATGATTCGTTTTGGTCTTGGGCTGTCACCTTGATTAAACTTAGCAAAAAACTCGAGACAAAATTGAACGCTTCAAGCTTGTAGAATGTCAAATCTTGAACATTGGAATTGCTGCCGTTTAATTTAAGGCAATACAAACACGTGTTTATTGTGGACTCAATATCTAAATCTATCAATTGATTATGGTATCCAGCGAATTCAATTTGAATGCGATAGCCGGCCGATTCGTTTTTTTCATAAGTTAATTGTTGTGCTTGAACTATCATTTTTCGATTGCTGCCGCCAAGTTTGCCTAAAACGCGATAGGCTGCCAAAGCGATTGTTTCATTTGAGCTTCTCAATTGCTTCCACAAGCCATGTATTAGATCTTGTCTCACAGGCTGTATGTGCTCGTAGAGAAAGTCTGGCTGCAAGTTGTCTACACACAATTCTAATGTTCTAAGACCTTGACTAACAAGAGTGGTCGATCCGTTGAGTGCTGACACCAATGGATCCATTAGCATTGGCAAATAAGGCAACAACGAGCTCAAACGAACAGGAACTGTTAGACACAATTCGACAAACAAATCTTTCAAGTGTTGCTTGTGTACACCTGTTTGCAGCTCGTTTAGGCTTTGAAGTAAAATGGGAAGAAGTGGCAAAAATTCTTGATACAACAAATCGTGGTTTCCGCCGCCGATCGAGCGAAATAGGGCTCTTAGAAGCAGAAAATAATTGTGCGGTTCTTTTGATTTGAGTGCATAGTCCAACGATTTGGTCACTATTGAATGCAAATGAGGCTTGAGCATTTTTTCATTTTCGGTCGGAAACACTGACACCGATCCGAACACCAATTTGAATAGTTTTAAATACAAGTTTGATTGTTCTGTGTTCGAATCGCCCATTAGATCAAGTTTGTCGAGCAGATTTTCAATTAAAATTGTCGAAAATGTGCACGAAGTAGCCAAAGTGGCCAGAAAATATGATGCCAAAATTGATAAGTTCGAGTATTTGAATGTCAAGCTAATCAGCAGGTCTATGTTTTGTTCGAATATAAGCTTTTGATTGCTCTGATTCAAATGCGTAAAAATGAGACCCAGTGTCTCAATTATTTCCTTTTCTTCTTTTTGTGTGTTTGATTTGTTTTGAGTGTAGATTAAAAGTGTTTGCAGAGCGTATTTGAGCAGTTTCGAATAAATTTTTATTTCTGTGGGCTGCAGATTTTTTTGCAGCAAATTATCGATTTGATTTGGACTTTTGGTCTCAAGCAAAACGAGAGTCAACGACCTACTAGTCATTACTATAATACGCAATGTGGAGCGAATGTCCAACTCGGACATTTGTCCCAATTTTGGCTTGGTTTTGTCATCTGGCGATTGACATTGAGCAAATTGACAAATTGATTTTAGTTCGCCAATTGATTTCTCATCTGGACTTGTGGTGCTATTTGAAGTTGGTGAAGTTGATGCGGAATTTTGTGCCAACAACAACGAAGCCAATTGAAACTTGGCAATCGACTTGAGTTTGAGAACAAAAACTTGAAGCATTTTTTGTATAAAATCTCGTGCCTTTAATTAGATTAAACAAATAACAAATAAATTAGAAAATTTTTTTTAGCAAAAAAATTTAATTTAATTTACAATGGTGTTACTATAACTGTTTTTTTACGTAAAATTACGCAAATTTACGTAAAATTTAAAATCGCCAATAGTAAAATTCGATTGTTCAGATTTTTTTGTAGATTTGAGAGAATTCTTCATTTTTTTTTTCAAATTTCTCCTTGAATTAATTGATATTTGGTAAAATTTTTATTATTTTCAGTAATTTATTAATTTATTTAAAGAGCAATTAAAAAAAAAATGAAGAATTCTCTCAAATCTATAAAAAAATCTGAACAATCGAATTTTAATATTGCGATTTTAATTTTTACGTAAATTTACGTAATTTTACAAAAATTACCAAAGGGAAATTTACGTAATTTTACAAAAATTACCAAATGTAAATTTACGCGAATTTACGTTAAATTACGTGAATTCACGTAAAATTTGGTAAATTTACGTAAAAAACAGTTATCGTAATTGTAATTTTACCACTGTAATTTAATTCAAAAAACAAAATAAAACAAAAAAAGTACATTTTCTTTTGTTCGTATTGTTTCAGTTAAGCTAATAAGAACTCGATAGCACATTTGCTGCAAATTCGAATTGAGCAAAGGATCGTGAATGCCTTTTAGAAAATATTGTATTGCCTTGCACAAGTCTTGGCTTGATAGTTCTTTTCGTATGTGATGAACCAAGTCAGTTAAAACCGAACAAGCACTTGATTTAAGTGATTCGGACGCTGCGTAACCATTTGAACAAAACAAATTTTCGTCAAACAATTCGCTCAAATGAGGCAGAAATTCTTTAAAAAAATAAAACAAATAAGCAACCAAACTTTTCTTTTTCAATTTTTAAAATTCGAGCTTGTGAAGCTCGTTTCAATTCAGTAAAACCTTGAATAATTTTTTTTACTAAAAAAGATAATTTAGTTTTGTAAAATGCTTAATGTTTAAGCAACTTTGCTTAATCCGAAAATATATGTCTGCAAAATCTCTGCAATGTAATTGCACAGTCGATTAGAATACTTTTTAGTGGCGTGCAAAATGCACAAAATTGCAGAGTACTTTGCAGACTTATTTTACTGCATTAAGCAAATTTGCTCATTATTAAGTATTTTACAGAACTAAATTATCTATTTTAGTAAAATAATTATTCAAATTTTTCTAAATTGAAACGAACTTCACAGGCCCTTAAAATTCATACTCATTTTGTTTTCGCTTATAATGTGTCGCGAAATTGCGAGCAAATCTTTTCGAACACTGACCAATTCGGCAGGACACGTTTTGAATAGATCAAGTATTCCTTTGACAAACAAATCAGCGTTGTTTTTCAAATAGTCTTGATGATTTTTGAAATAAGCAATAAAAGACAAAGCACGCACTTGGGCAGTCACAAAATCAGCTATGACCTCTTTTAATTCGGCATTATTGCGCTGCTCTTCTGTCGGCTTAAGCACAATCACATTCGAAATTAAGACTAAAAGATCACTTATGTCTTGAGATAAATTAGATTTGTGATTCTGATACATAGTGACAGTATTCAAGGGCAGTTCGGCCAGCACTCTGAGACTCTTTGTGCCTCTGGGTATAAGATGATAAGATTGATTTTCTTTTTGGTTGGCTTTTTCGGTCTGAATTTGAAAAGAGCTAAACGATTCGTTCAATATTTGTGTAACATTTAGTTCGTTTAGATCATTTACTTTGATCAACGATTTGTATTGAAATACTAGGTTGACATTTTTGGCAAGATCCTGATACATGCCCTTGACGAATTTAAAATATTGCTGCACTTCGCTTAAAGGCACACCATTTTTAAGATTTTTATAAAATTCAATAATTATTTTTAGACACAGAATTACATTCTCTTCGTTTTCTTTCTCAAGCAGCTGATTGATGACCGTAAGTACTTGTCTAATTAGAACAAGACGCTTGTCGAATTGTGTTAGACTAAGAAACGGATGCGTTCGTTGAAGAATTTCCAAAGTTTTTTTTCTCAATTGATGAACTGATGATTCGAGCAAAAATTGGGGCTCGGTTTCAGTCAAAAGTCGAACAATCTTTTGCATGGCATCCTCAATCAGTTGACTATAAGTTGGCAATGTTTGCATCAATTCCAAATTCAGGCTTAGATCTTGAACTGACTTGAGTTTCTGGTCCTCTGATATATTTGGATCGACCAAATGATCGATCCATAATTGAAATGTCTGATGACTGTACTCAACTGAATTTTGTATTGACTGTCCTTCCATTTTAAATTTATTTTAAAAAAATATATTTTTGAGGAACGAAGCAGCCGTGACGAGTTATATAGTCTTACAATGAGAGTGTATTAAAAATTTATATTGCGCGATTTGAAAATAATTTTGGCGATTTGAAATAAATTTTTAATTCATACATATACTATTCTAAATTTGAAAATAAAAAATAGAATTTGCAAATAAAACTTCACTTTTAACTAATATAATCTCTGTGAAACTAAATTAAAAAAATGTCAAAAACTAAAAAAAAAACAAAGCATACAAAAAGTTAAAATTTAAAACAATAAATTATATTATAAAGAAAATAATGATTGACAGGAAATAGTACCCGAAATATTTTATACCTGATAAATTTAAATCCGTTTTGTATTTTGAATTCATACCCGAAATAATTTGTACCCTTTTTTAAAAAAAAGAAATTGTCCCCGTTGAAATTGTACCCGAAAATAAAAAAAAAATGGCTTATTTATTTATTTGTATTATCTGTGCCGAGCTAAAGCTCTTTCAGATTAAAAAAAATAATAAATAAAATAAATCAATAAACATATAATAAAATAAAAATGTAAAGAAAATATAAGATAAAAGTAAAGTAAGTTAAAATATAAAATAAAAGACAGTTAAAATAGACAAATTGTAAGTAATGACATGTGTAAAATTTTTAATTATTGAACAATTCAGAAAAGAAAGAAGAAATAGTTAGATAGCAATTACACAATGGAGTCGGGTATTCGACATATCTTGATTCAAAACCCGCTTTATATTCATCAACCAGCTTGACAACCAATGGAACAGAATGACGCAGTCCTCCCGCTACATATCTTTCGCTCAATTCAAAAAGTCGATTCGAGACAGTTAAGAGTTAAAGTTTATTAAAGGCCTCATGATGCACAATATTGGAAGGAGTATCATATTTTAGTTTAAGTATAAAACGAACTGCTGAGTTTTGTAAAACTTGAATTTTTTTAATGTTTGTCTCATATTATTTATTTGTAATTCTGTACCGAGCTTAAGCTCCTTCAGATTAAAAAAAAAAAAAATAAAATAAAAAATCAAAATAAAGTAAGAATAATATAAGTTAAAAATAGAGAAATATTAAAATTAAAATTAGATAGATTAAGATAGAGGGTAGCAGAATACATTTTTTATATATTTGATGATTCAGGAAAAAAAGAGGAAATAGTAAAGTAGCAATTACACAATGGAGTTGGGTACTCAATATTTCTTGATTCGAAACCTTTGTTATATTCTTCCACCAGTTTGATTACTAGTGGAACAGAGTGGCTCAGCCCTGCCCTAACATATCTCTCACTCAACTCAAAATGAATTCAGAATAAATAATCTAGAAATAAGTTAATCTAACCAATTAAATAATTATATAATTAAAGCGATAGTGAAAGTGATAACAATTTTAACTACCTTGATTGTGTTAGAGACAAAAGAGTGATTGACGATGTGTTCCAAGAAAAGCGAGACGAGAGAGCCAACGTTGAAGCTAAAATTTAAAAAAGATTCGCTGAATTTAGCTGAATTGTCGAGGTTCGTAAAAACTGGCAATCGACTGGTCTGAAAAGGAAGAGAATAACTGAGCGTGATTTTGAATATGCAAAAAATAGATTAACGAAAACGATTAGAACCGATGAAACCAAAAATATGCATTTGGACTTTTTAGATAGAAATCATCATCTAATTTAATTTTTTTGTTTCATTTTTTCTATTTTTCTTAATTAATGATGTAATTTTTTTCAACATCCAATAAAATTTTATTTTTTAATTTAATTCGGGTATAAGAAAACGGCGATGAATTCCTGTTTACCAAAATAATACTAGATTTTTTCGATCATAATTTCAATTTTAATTTCTTGGGAAAAAATTCTAACTTACTTAATCGGAAAGCTTACTTCAAAGTTTGCTTCCCGATTTTTTATATATGAAATAAAAAAAAATTTTAGTATTCAAAAAAAATAATCTTGATGCAGGTATCTGATAGAATTCGAAAAAAACTCAAATCTAAATTAAAATTCATTCAGTTAAATTCAATTTTATTTTTCAAGTTTCAGTTTAAGCCATTTTAATTCGATAAATCTAGAGATAACTTGCCAAATAAAATTATAAAATTTATCTTTTAAAATTCACTGTAAATGAGAAAATTTTCAAAAATTAATAATTTTTAAACTTTTGGAGGCATTTAAAATTTTGTCAAATGTCAATCAGATCTCGCCTAAAATTTTTAAAAATTTCACTACAGCTTGAATATCTAATATATTTTGAGAATTTAAAAGTTGATCTTTATTTTGATTGATCAGTTTTTTGTTATTTTATATAAACTAATTAAATTTGAATTTAAATTTCTTTAGAATAATAAAAAATAAAAAAATTAATCACAATTTTGTAAACTATTATTTTAAATAATTGAATTTTAAGCCTTTAATTTTGGACATTTAAAATTATAAAAATTCAGATCTATATAGTTTTAAAAAAAAACTTCACTTTATTTTTATTCAAACTTAAGTTGACTGTCTAATTTTACGATTGTAGAAAAAAAGAAACATTTTTCAATTTGATTTCGAACAATTCTTACTAATAATGAAAAGTAATAAATTCTTAAAAACTTTTTTTTTTAAATTTTAAATAAAAGTCTGTTAAAAATTTTTTAGCAAATTTAAATTTTCATAAAGCTAATTGACAATTATTTTTTATAAAAATTTTGAATTTTAAATATTAAAAATTTTTTAAACTATTTAACTTAAAATTAAAATCCATTTCGTGTAAGATTACGTTATTACATGTTAAACTACAAATCCTTATGGCCGAAAATATAGGTAAAGATACTTACGATCTCTAAAATTTAGGTGAAAAAATGAAATTTCAGCTATTCAGGAATTATTGTGGAAACAGTGCATTCATTATGTCTTTTTTTAGTTCAAATTTTACGATTTTACTTCTCCTGATTGTATTCTAATTAATTTTAATAAATAAGTAATTTTTGATTTGAAGAAAAAAGCTGTTAGATTTGATAGTTTTTGTGCAGTTCATTTATTAAAATAAAAGCTTAAATTGTTTTATCTTCTAAAAAAAAATGCTCATTTTTCTCTTAATCAGTAACTATTAAAGACATGAAAAAAAAACAAAATTTAATAATTTAAATTATTTTATTTGAACATAGAACAAAAAATAATAAAAATATATTTTGACAATCAATTGCGAATTTAGACAGATAAATATTCGGAGTTAATGAAAATAAGTGTGTTGTGACCACCTAAAATAAAATATAAACTGAGCTCGTTTGACTTTGCTTTTGACCATTGAGTAACAGATTGGCAATTGAATCAAGGGCATCGGTCTATTTAGTGTAACCACGATAAGTGCGCTGACTACTAGTGCCAAATATTTGATCGGTATCAGGCGCACCTTTCGGATGATTGTATTTAAATCGATCTCGATTTGTGTTGCCAAGCATCGATTGTTTCTGAGTGCTTTGCTGTTGAACCATTTCTTGGAATTCCTCTTGTTCAATGCGATCGTTTATGTTCAATGTCAATTGTTTGAGCTTTTCTTTTTCTGCCTTTTCCAGCTGTTCTTTGGCCTTGAACTGTGTGGCAAATTCGCTGGTCACTGGCACCTGCATATTTTGATACTGAGTCTTGTTGCCTTTTTTTAGCATTAGAACAAAATTGAACGCTTCTTTTCTCGCCTCTGTGCCTGTCTCTGTGCCTGTCTCTTTGCCTGTCTCTTTGGCTGTGTCTGTGCCTGCCTCTGTGCCACTCGGCTGTTTTTCTTTGAGCATGGACAAACCGGACAGCTCGTTAACGTCCTGGACTTGTGCAGTCTTTGGCTTGCGAGCACACATTGGCACCGATATGTCAACAGTGGGCATTTTGATGGTTTCTTTGGTGCGCTGAGCAATCGTTTCGGTGACCATCGATTCGAACGCTTTCATAAACTCGTCGTCTTCTTTGCACACAGTCTCTTTTTTAGCCTGCACAATTCTAATCGTGCCTGCATCGTCTGCATCGCTCGCCGAACCAGTCAAGCTGTCATGTCTGTTTGGCTCGTCGTTCTCGACCGCATAGTCCTCGCCGTCGTCGTCAGCATTGTCGTTTCGTTCGCCACTTCTATACTCCTGCTCATTGTGGTCATCATCATGATCATCATGATCATCATGATCATCAGCGCCACCATCAGCGTCATCCTCATTTTCACTATCGCCATCATCATCAGATTGTTCGGCGGCCACATCTTCGCTGATGGTTGTCAACGAATCGCTCGGATTCGCACTCAGCTGATACTGATAGACCAAATTCGGATTGCTTTTGAGCAGCGAGTCTCTGATTTCGCCTTCCATTTTGTTCACTTGTTCACATGCTTGTTCGTAGGTGTTGGCGAATTTGAACTCGGGTCTGAGCGAGCTAATGATGTCTGTGAAGACAAACTCGATGTCGAATCGGTCGTAGGGTCGCGCGATGTCCACACTCTGGCCAAACTCTTTTTTGAACATGTAGTAGCGTTGAAAGTAGATTAGATAGCAGTCGAGTTTTTTTTTGGTCGAGCCTCGATCAAAGTATTGGCCACATGTGTCCAGCAGCGTGCACACAAGTCTTATTCGAAAGTAGTTGTCGAGCGGATCGGCACAAGTGTCCGCGTTTGCTATGAGCTCGTTGAGATCGTAGGATACACCGAATGTGATCAGTGTGTACAATGTTTTGAATATAATGGACGACTCGACCATACGATAATTGTACAACTCGGCCAAGTACTTGACCATTGAGACGCGGCGCTGATTAAACTTGGCCAAGTTGATCTCGAGACCGAGACGAATGTCCTCGATGACAGCGTCGACAATCTGAATGCCGATGTCTTCGTAGTAGAGGGCAAGGCCCGAGACCAAATTGGCCAAGCAATGAATAGAATTGTATCTGACATTGGAGGCACTGGTCAAACATTGGATGGCCATCGATTTCACTTGTTGGTCGTGCCAGTCCAATTTTCTCATTTGACGCAGGACCCGTTCCACACACAGCTTGTTCAATTCTTTGTAGAGAATTTTCTTCACGTACTCGTGCAGTGGACACGGCGCTTTTTTCTCCACTTGTTTGTTGTCGGGCGGATTGCAGTAGTAGAAGGCGTTCTCGATCATGATCGTGTATCGACTGTCCATGGACATGGCCGCTTGTTTTTTGCGCATCAAAATCTCCAGCAACAAATTCATTTTGATGTGGGTTTCGGCATTGCGGTACAAAAATCGGCCGCAAACCTCGACCAAATTGCAGAACATTTCGATGTTGTGGTGGCGAAAGTCGGCCAACAGTGTTTTGAGACAATTGAGCGCCTCGGCTTTGGGCAACATGTTGAACTTGACCAATTCGCCAATGTAGCGCGACACCTTGATCTTTGACTCGATGTTTATTTGGTCTTTTTTTCTCACCTGGTAGCGAAAGTCGTTGAGCAGCAGAGTGGCCAAGTCGGTGGCTATTTCGGCCATGAGCGGGTTGAGTGCGGCGACGAAGCGCGCATAAAACGGCAGCAAATCGAGCCTGGTGCGCTGCACTTCGAAGAGGGCGCGAGTCAATCGTTTGCGGTTCACTTTGCTGTTCAAATTCATGCAGTAGTCTTTGGCCGCTTTGTCAATCAGCTCTCGGCTCACACAATTGGGCAGCTGGTTTATGAACGAGTCCATCAGAGCTTTCATGTTCGCATTCGACACACTCTTCTCTTGCACTTGACTTTCTTTGTTCGCTTCGTCCTGTTCTTCATCTTGACCAAACTCACCACCTACACCACTTACTTCTTCGTCACCACTCGCCACTCCTCGCTCATTCTCTAGCTCTTCAATTTCTTTTTCTATTTTCTCTATTTCCACAGACATGTCCACCGCCCCACTGCCACTCTCACTTTCACCCATTTGACCACCCATTTGACCACCCATTTGACCACCCATTTGACCGCTCATTTGAGCACTCGTCTGAGCACCAGGCTCATTGTCCGCCTTGGCCTCTGGCACACTCTTGGCAGCACTGACCGCCGCCGCCGACTCTTTGTACAATATCTCTGGTATGAGTGACTTGATGTGAGGCAGTGACTCGTAGAATTGACGAGTCTCTTCGTCTTCCCAAGGACTCGAGTTGGCATCAAAGTCTTCGCCTTTGGTCGGCGTGTACACGTCTATATTGAGCATGCCGTCTTCTTTTTTGCTATTTTGATCGTTGGGCAAATGGGGCATTTGTTCGGCCAACAAGTCCGCCAGCACTTCACTATTTTCGCTCAGTTTTCTGTAAGCACTAAACGCTTGTTCGTACTTTTCCTTTTTGTCCGAGTGCAGCTCGCCTTTAGTCTGATAGATGCGCATGTTCTGCGCCTCGATTCGCTGCATTTCCTTGTGCTCTGTGACCAAGTGTTTGCTCACTGCCACAAAGTACTCTTTGAACAGACACTTTACAGCCTTTTGTCTGTCGTTCGAGTAGATGGTGCTGCGAGGTATTTGAATGTTGTGCTTTAGCGACATCGTTTCGTACTTGAGCGGCACCAAGTCGGCAAAATCCTCGCCGCAGTGCTTGCAAAAGCTGGACACAATGGAGATGTGCGAGTGTTCTTTGTCGCATGTGGTCAGAATGGTCAATTGGTTGCCTAGTAGAGACAGAGACTCTTTTTCGGGCAGGACCCCTATTGAGATTAGATCGGCAAAAAATCTCAGGTCCACTCTGAGCTTGCTTGGGTTTTGAATTTTGCCATCTTTTTTGAGGCTGAGAACTTTTTGCCATTGTTCGAAAAAAATGTTCGAAAAGTCGGCATAGGACTGGTGCATTTGGGAGCAGAGGATGAGCGCACATTGCACGTCGTTCATTTTGAGCTTGGCCTCGAGAAACGCGCAGGCCACTTCGCTCAAATACTTGCTCAGATTCAACTGGCTCATGTCCTTGTTCAACGAGTCCTTTTGGCTTTCGGTCAACGTTTTCAGCTTTTTGATAAATGATGTCACTTTTTTGATGGACGAGTCCAGCCTCTTGAGCACCGCATCGTCCAACCGTACGCCCTCTACATTTTGATTTTTTTGGCGCAGATCTTGTTTGAAGCGCAAACGATCTTCTTTCTCTCGGATGTATTGATTGAGACTAGCAAGTTCCTGTTCTGTTTGATTATCACTATTTGTTTCGTTCTCCATTAGATTTTAAGATTCAATTTTTAATTGTTGTCTAACATTTATTTCTATTTTTTGAAGAAGTTTGTTATTTTATTTTTTTTTGTTCAAAAGGTATTGGGAATAAGAAAAAAATTAAAATAAGAATTTTGCAATTTTTTTATTCAAAATTTTAAACATGATGCAACTATTTGTCCTCATTTTTTTTACAAATAATAAAAATAAAATTTATTATATTTTTTATTAACATAAAAAAGTTAACTTTTGTGTCCCTTTTCATTTTAAAACTGATAATTTTTATTTTTATTATTTTTAAGGTATTGTGAATTTCAAATACAAATTGAAAAACAATTCTTCATTTTTGATAAATTAAAATTAAAGCTAATTAAAAATACTAGAAAAAATACTGCAACATAGTGCAACATATTTTTCCTAAAATAAAATTTTTATTTTCTTTTTTTCTAGTAAATCAAAGCAATAATCAATTTAAATCTCGTTGATGTTTTATTTTTTGTTTTATTCTAAAATGAGAAAAATTATATTAGGAAAAAAAGGTGCAACAAAGTATGTTGCACTATGTTGCAGTATTTTTTCTAATATTTTTTCTAATATATTAGCAAAATAATTTAATTTTAATTTATAAAAAATGAAGAATTTTTGTTCAATTTGTATTTGAAATTCACAATACCTATTTTTAATCACAATTGGATTTTTTTCTCAAGATTATGCTTGATGTTTTTTTATATTTCGGTGAATCAATTACATTTTTACTTCAAAACTCGAAACTATAAAATTTTCTCTTTTTAGTATTAAAAAAATAAATTTCATAATTTAATCTTAAATTTTTGTGTTGTAAAGCTTGAATTTAAAAAAATGGGTTGAAGAGTTTTATATTTGTGATGAGCCATTTTTGTCTAAGTTTGTAATTTTGTACTGAAAATTTATTCATTATGATGTATTTTATCAAACTTGTATAAAACTCAGGAAAAAAAGTCTGAACAAGTCAAAAACAATCCAAAGTATGACTTGGACTTGAAAATTAAAAAAAATGACAAGTCTAGGTTTGTTAAAAAATTTAGAAATAAATTAGACATAAACATTTTTAAGATATAAAAAAGTTTATGACTTTTAATTTTTAAATTTTTGTAAAGAGTCAAAGTCCTGACTTGCACTTTACTAGTGAAGTCTTTATTTTCTTATAAAATTATTTTTGACTTTTTTTTAAATTCTACTTTTATGAATCTTTAGCATCAATTCATCATTAATTATTTCGTTTCAAATACACTAAAAAAAACAGTCCATATTTTTGAATTTCTATGTTTGGATAATACCGGACCATGCGGCCGATCCGAGAACTGGCCGGCCACCAGAATGCCGGTCCCAATGCTGATTTGTAAATAGACGGCCAGTCTATAGATTGGCTGCCATCAAACACTAATCTACAGATATGTATAGATTTAACTTTCAATAAAAAAACTATTTTTACATTTAATAGCACTTAAAAATGTTTGGTTTTTAATATACCAGTCTTCTCTCTTTTTTTACCTGGTTTTAAGAATTAACAGAATCGAACAGAATAGAATAAAGATTAGATTTAGAAAATTTGACAAGGTGTTTTCAAAATTTTCAATAAATTTTCATTCTGTTCAGCATCTTATTAATTTTTTTAAATAACTGAATGCTTAAAAATTTTGGAGAAATCATTATTAATTGCTTTGAGTAATGTTTTCATTTCGATCATAAGAAAATCTCTAAATTTTATCCATTGAAAAAATGTTTTAAAAGAAAATATTTTCTTTTTATGATTAAATTCATAAAATGAACCAAAATATTTAAAAGAAATAAATATTCTTTATTTTTTTAAATATTTGTTTTTTATTGCGAACATGTTAATATAAGAAATTTATAATACTCATTCGGAAAAATCAAATTCAACTTTTTATAAAATAAATATTTAAGTATTAAACATTTTCACAAAAAAGAAATATTGAAATAAATTCTTATATAAAAGAAAGCAAGCTATCTGCTAAAATTAATATTAATATTTTGAATATAAATTTAGACGAAAAATTTTGTTTAATATCAGATGCTGAAAATTTTAAAATGAAATTTCAAATTTTTTTACTATTAATTTTGTTAGCAAAATCATGGTCATTAAAATGCTTTCTGAAGTGTGAAGGACAAAATTGTGTCAATTCGAATCGAATAGAACAGGAATGCCTTAGCTCGTTTGACACTTGTGTTGTAAATAAAAATTATTGAAATTGATTTTTTTTATTCATCTCAAAATTTTTTTTAAGAAAATTGTTGGTACGATAAATGATAAAGAAACCAAGATTTATTCATGCTACGTTAAATCAGCATGCAATATAGACGATTTAAAAAAAAATGGGTCTGAACAGGTGGAATTAGAAGGCAATTATGCTGGAATTAAAATAAGCGAAATTAACTGTTGTTCAAAAAATTTGTGCAATAACGGTAGCCAAATGAAATTATCGACCATTTTTATTTTAGGATCAATTATGATATCATTACTTTTTTGAGAAAATTTAAAAAAAAGTTATTCATATTTATTTTCTAAATAAATAGTAACAAATAATTTTACCAATAATTTTTTTAGAATAAAAGTAATTGTAAAATTGAAAAAAAAATCCTGTAACTTGAATTAAATTAATTTTTTATGTTTATTGTATTCGAATAGTTTTATTAAATAAATTCAAAATCATTAATCACAAATTTAAAAAAATGATAAAATAATTTTCTTCTAAAAGTTTAAATTAGACCAACAAAACAACTATTCTAGAAGAAAATTCACAAATTAAAAATGAAAAAAAAAAACGGAAATCAAAAAGTCTTTTAAATTAGATCAAATTTTTAAGAATTTAACACTCTTAGATAAACAAAAAAACCAAGTTGAAAAAAAGCTGTAAATCAAAAAAAAATCAAACAACATCGATTTGGCTAATTAAAAAATGCTTTTTCTCATTTAGCTCGATAAATCCATTGCATCTATGTATTAAACTAAACAATTGGTATTCTTGTATACATGAATGATCCAGTGTCCAGATACTGGAACATCACTATTTTCATATTAAAAAAAATATTCTATTTTCTAAATTCTTTCATTTTTCTCTTCATATTTGCAAATGATTCTACAATGAACTGTTTTCCAGCATCTAAAAAAATCGACTCGTTCTATCAGTACGAATTCTATGATGATCAAAGACAATTCCACAATCAACCCAGTCAAAATGCCTATCAGCCATATACAGTGCAAAATTACGACAACATGAGCCTCAACCCCAACGAGCTGCATCTGGACGTTGAATCATTCGTAGCCACACTTCCTTCCCTAGAAGAACTGGACTCATTTGATCCGGCCAACAATCACTACGTGTATTCCAGTCACGATTTGGTGACCCTAGCCGACCAAAACCAGTACCATTACAACAATCAAACTAGTGATCTATCCACATCCAAAGTGGAAATACTGAACCAAGTGCTGCACACGGCCTCCAATACCGGCATCAGCAATTATTCGAATTCATCCTCGAGCTATTCCTCCTTTTCGTCCACATCCAACTCTTCCATAGAGCAATACACTTTGGACACAAATCAAAGTCCCAAAAAAAGATCTCTCAAATGCAAAATAAAGCGCAAGGACGAAAAGATTTGCTGCAATGTGTGCGGATACAAAAGCTCAGGCTTTCACTATGGCTCGCACACTTGTGAGGCATGTAAACTTTTTTTTCGCCGGACAGAGAAACAAATTCGCAAAACAGGATTCAATCAATGCAAGACTAAAAATTGTCAAATAAATTATGAGAACAGAGCCAATTGTTCTGAGTGTAGGTACAAAAAATGTATTGCTGTTGGAATGGGCATGAGTAGAAGTCGATTTGGCAGACACACTGGTCAATTGGGTTCGAACTATGCACCCAATGTGTCCGAATCGTTGTGTTCATTAGTGGCAAATTTAAAACAAATATGTTTAAAATCTAAAATTGATCTGCTAATTTTAAATGATTTAATTGTTGATTTTTACCGCAAGACTAAGAAACTTCTCACTGCGAGTAATTCTGTTGAAGAACAAATAACCAGTTTGGAATTTAGTTTGCAAGTGGACTCGCCTCTGTCCGAACTGTCCTTTTTAATAAATCAAACAAAACCCATGTCGACACAATGTGCCAAATTGCCAAATTGTCTGGTTGTACTTTTCTGTGTGCTATTTGACATACAAATTAATTCAGCCGATGAAAAGCAGCAAAGAATGGTCAATGATTTTGGAAATTTTTTACAAAAGATAGATGAGAAAATTCTCAAGACAAATCAATTGGTTTTGATATTAAAAATTGGTCTTTACTTTAAAATAATCAATCATTTGCTGACCAATTTGTCCATGACCAAAGATGATCCGTACGATAAACGAATCACCGATTTGATGAGATCTGAATTTGCTTTGTTCAAATTCGAATCTAATGAGCACAGTGAGTATAATTTATGTGCAAATGGGTTGTCGCCATCCGCTTCGTCCTCTTCTTCGTCATCTACTCAGTCCATTACTGATATACCAGTGTTGGCTAAGCTTTTTCTCGAACTCAATCAGTTGCTGTACAAAAATATGACTCCTGACGAGTTCGACACTTTTGTAGTGAACCAATTGAGCTTGAGCGAGAATATATTTTTTTAGATGTTTATTTAATATTAATTGTTTAAATTTAAAATTTTTGAGAAATGTTTAATTTTTTAATTCGAGAGTTATATTTAATTTGAATTTCGGGTTTTTTTAGGGTTTGTGTTAAGCAAAAAAAAGAGTTGTTTTATTTTTTTTCAATTTTGGCTTTTAAATTTTAAAATCGAATTCTTCTTATAATTTAATCATTTTTCTTTTTATTTATTTTAAATTAATAAAAAATATCGTATTTAACTTTTGCTTAAAAATTTAAATTGCACTCACTTTCTTTTTCCTTACCGATTTAAGAGACTAATGAACTCTTTATTTATTAAATTGTTACCAAATAGGGTTTTTTCAAGATTTTTTTTAATTTTGAAAAAGAAAAATATGCTTAATTGCTATTAATTTTAATTAAAAGTAGCATAAAAAATAAATAAAAATCGTATTTTTTTTGTTTTCTTTACAAATTACTAAATGATGTATTAGATTTGAGTAACAGGATGTTATAACATAAAATTTTTGCTTTATTTTAAATGATATTTCTAAAATAGTAATAATAGTTTAAATTTGAAAATTTATTTATTTAAAATAAATTAATTGGATTGAATTTAAAAAAAACGATGCTACAAAAATTCGATTACTTGACTAAAAATTTTCAATTATTTTCTAAAATTTTTTTTAATTTTAATTTTAAAACTCTTATTTGAGCTTGAAGACGTTTAACTTCCATTTTTTTCTCATCATCTATTTTAGAATCTTCATTTAAACGTTCATCACTGTCATTATTAATAAACAGCTGATCAGCTTTTACTAATTTTCTTTTTTCATTAATATTGGAGCTCGATTCTTCTTTTTTCTCCGTCATTGAGTCCTTATTTATTTTATTAAGTTTCATTGATTCACCCAAGGCCAATGTTTCTTTTTGCTCGATTGGTTCTTGTGAATCTAAATTCTCGCCATTTATTCTATTTGCCATTGAATTCAATTTACTTATCCTTTGTGATTTAACCGATTCGTTGTCATCCTTAATTGACTTTGGTTTCTCATCCACAGCAAGAATTGGTTCTTCCAAACTAAGCACATTTTGATTGTCCATTATTCTATGGGATATTTTTTCCTTAAATCTGCCAACAGAAATCGGTCTAGATTCTACTTTTTGAATTTTATTATTAAGTCTGCCCATTTCTTGATCAACAGCTTCATTTCGAAAATTTTTCATCTCATTTATTTCAACTGGTTTTTCTCTCTCAATGTCCATTTGGGGCTCTCTGACGACATTTTCCTCTTGTTCTTTGTTGACAACTTTTTCAAAATCTAAAGGATCTCTGATAGACTCTTCAGTTGTCTCACCAAAGTCATCGAATGAAATAGATTCAAATTTTGGAGTTTCCACATGAACTACCTTGGATACATTGGCATAAATAACCTTCGATGTTTCAGCAATAGTAGCTCTATTTAGAGAAAAAAGATCATTTTTTTATGTTTAATATTAAAAATAGTTATAATTTAAATTTACAGTAAAATGACTCCATTTGGGCTCATTCCTTCTGGACAAGTCCATTCGAAAGTTAATTTTTTGAAACCAACTTTTCTGCTGATTGGATTTTGTTTGTGATCATGGGTTACTGCACTGTCTTCTTGATCAAAACAATCAATGGTTTTGGTACTCTCTTCGCTAGTTGACCATTTACCAATAGCTTCGCCATTCCATTCACGTCTAGCTTGCATCAAAAATCCTCTGAAAGATTTATCTTGTTCTTTTGATTGAAGAGTGACTTTTAGAGTAAAATTGTTAACAGGCGAAAAGACAATTTCATATGGTGGATTATCTGTGTCGATTGGTTCTGCATTATGGCGTGGTAACATGGTTTGGCAGGTGTTTAATGGAGCGCCAGTCGGAAGCGCTTCCAAAAAAGCAGAGAATATGAAAAAAGTTGTAAAAATGGTAGTTTTGGAAATCATTTTTTAAGCTACTAAAATTTTTGATTGAAATAAAATTTTATAAAAATTCTCCTTTTTATACTCAAGCGATGATGAATTTTATAATAACATGAGATTTGAGAAAAGCTTAGACAAACTTTAAGATCTCTTTGGCACTGATAAATGCATGCTTTAAGCAAATCGAATTCTTTTAGCTTTATTTAAAATTTTGTTTTTTTTGAATAGCTTCAAAATTTAATTTTTTTTCATCGTAAATGCAGAAAATTTTATTTTAAATTTATTCTTTATTATAAGAAAAAAAATAATCAAATTTTTAAATTTCATTAATCATTTTATCCAACTAAATATGAACACTTGAAAGACTAAATTTTCTCATTTGCTTTTTAAGTTCTTCTTTAAGAGCAAAGTATTCTTCTTTGGAGTACTGTTTACCAGCATTCTGAATCTATTTATTTAAAAAAAATTAAATTAATTTTTTTTTCTAAACAAAGTTATTTTTTAAGCTTTTTTAGCTAATTAAAAACCTTAATTTGGCCGAGCGAAAATCTACGCTTACTGACGCTCATAGACGTCATTTGGTTAGAGCCTGTTCGATTAAATGTTATATTGGGCATTGATTGCTTTCGCTTATATTTATTATTTTCAATAATTGAATCGTCTATAAGACGACTTTGGCTAAGCTCTTCTTGATTAGTAGAAGCCGAATTTTGGCGTTTTTGAATCGCACTTGACGACGTAGTCTGCGATGTTTGCAAAGAATCATTCAATTGAATCAAAGATTCGTCAAAATGAGCATGAAGCGGCATTAATTTAATACTTTTTTTTTCATTAATTTTAAAAGCATTTTAAAAGCGATCATTTTTTGTAACTTACCTTAAACTATTAAAAAATTTTGTCTCACTAGTTTCTGGCTTGTGATATCTGATTTGAGTTTGAATTGGCTGTGAATAGTCAGAAGTAGATGATTCAGACGAACTATTAGTCGACATGACTTCGCTGTTGCTTCTTGAGTTAATGTCAGCACTTTTACCATCGACACGATCATTACTTGATCGCTTAATGTGTATATTAACTCCTTCTTTAATATCTTGACCAATTTTCTTTAAAAAAAAAATTAAAAATTAATTTTTTATTCTATTCGAAATATGTGCCTCCAAATGTATTCTGTTCAATTTAGATACAACTACTTTTTCGTATCCCAAGTCTTGGTGCCATTCTTTCATTCTACCTTCCAAATCATTCAAAGCTATGTCTTGTAAATAATCTGGATCATAAAATTGGTTTTCTTGTTCTACGACTTTAAATTTAGTAATTAGTTTTGGAATTCAATTAAAGTTTTTGAAAAAATTTTAAGAACTTGGAATATTAGCAATTAAAATATTTTAATGATAAATTTTTCTAGAAAAAGATTATTTTTAGAAAAACGTTTCTGAAAAAAAAAGCAATAAACAATACAGGTTTTTGGCATTCAATTAGATGATTTCAAGTAAAAATTTTTTAATAGGTTAAAAGGTTTTGGAGCCAATATTGTTTAATTACAGAAATTTATTTTTTTTCTTTCAAGTTTTTTTCCCCGCAAAAACTAAGTAAAAATAGTAAAAAAGGTAAATATTTCAAGTTTTATTTAAATCTTTTTCTTAAACAAATAATTGTAAAACCATATCTATATTTTGCTTTTGATCGGGTGAGGATTAAAAAATTGAAACTTAAAAAACAGTGCATAAAACTAAATCTGTTAAAAACATTTTTAATTGATTATCATTTTAATTTTTGTGATTCTTACTCTTTTTAAATAAAAAAAATTAAATCAAAATGATGAAGATAAAAATAAAAAGAATACCTAGAAACTTTAAAAAGTCAGTAATTAGACAGTTACATTGTTGAACAACAAAAAATTCATTTTAAATGTAAAAAGAAGAATATTTCATTAAATTTATTGACTTCAATTTTTTATAAAACATTTATATGGTTTAATTTTGATTTAAAAAATTAATTTAAGTGATTTTTACATTTTAATAACTTCATTTTATGCGTTTTTCATCATACTAAATAAAGAGTTTTGTAAATATGCGTGAATCACATTTTTATGTATTTTAATCTCTCTTTATTTGTTTTTAATTCTCACCCCTTTCGATCTCTCAGCTTTTAAACTGTTTGTAGAATTCAGCTAAGCTTTTAGAAATTTCATTTTAAAAGGTACTAACTTTTTTCAAATGATCTTTAACATTAGAATTAGATATTTCGTTGTAATAACCAATCTAATATTACCGCTTGTTTCTAAAAACTATCTTCATTAACTTAAATTGAGTAGTTCCGATCGTCAAATTAAAGTTTTAACTAAAAAAATAAAAAATGGAATCGGGTATGTACTAGATTAGAGAACTATTTGTAAAATACTTAATTTAATAAGGGTATCTTAGATTTTCATAGATTTATTATTCAAAAATCTGGGTATTACGATAGTCGTGTCTGTCCTGTGACTATTTTTGGTAATAATTATGAAATTTTATTTCAAAAATTTTAATTTTTAAAAATTAATTGCGTTATTTCATTTGGTTTAAATTGTCGGAAGTGACTTTGTCGGAAAGGTCTGCCAGCTTAGGTAAATCTTCCCCAAATCCAGAGAAATTTTCTTATATCAAATGAACGAATTTATAAGGGCTAAAGGAATTGAAATGAAGAAATGGCGATTAAAACAATTTTTGAATTTCCAAAGAAGCTTACACCGGAAAATAAAAATCACATAAAAAAGATTTGAGTTTTAGTTTTAATTAATCAGTGAATATAAAAGTAAAATCTCTTTCCTAATAAGGTATTAAAAATTTAATCAATTAGGAAGGTGAATAGTCAAATCATTAAAGAATTAAAAAAAGAAAATTTACTTTTTTTTATCATTTTTTACTTTATTCTAAGGTTAAAAAAGATTTAAGCAAAATTGGACAATTTTTTTCATATTTTTTATTATGAATTAAAAATATTTGCTTAAATTTGACTAAATTGGCCAAAAATACACTTTTTTGTCTCTTTTACCAATTTACTTAAATTTCCGTAAAATAAAAAAATTTTACTAAGAAATTGTACGTAATATTTACGTAAATTTCACGGTAAAACTAGATTTTTTAATTTAAAATTTCATAAATTTACCAAATATCAAAAAAAAAGGATTTTGTTTCAATAATTTAAATACATCATTAATATTTTAATTAAATTTTAAAGAGAACTTAGATTTTGACCATAAATAAAATATTTAAATTTGATCAGACCCTATTAAAATAAATGAAAATGGATACTTTTATTATTTTCTTCGATATTTTGTGCCAGATTATTTATTTGTATTTCGTTTGATTGTATCTTCGCATTGCCAACTCTATTTCGTTTATGATATTTTTTCTTGATCAATTGATAAATATCTATATCATTTGATGCTTTTTGATATGACAATTCAATTATGTACTGAATACTTCTGTAAAGATCAATGGGATACAAGTTTTTAAGCCTCATGTTTCGAGCACTTAGCTTCAAATAGACATATTCTTTCATTTTATTGATACAAAACGCATTTCTTTTGGCAATCAATCGTTCATAACTTCGCCTGTAAATGTAATAGACATCACAATCTTCTAAACACTTGGTGCTTTGCATAAAGGTGGGCATATCGAAAATTATTTCGCAAAGACCACTAATCTCACCCGCACCTATAATTCCGATTTCAAAATTTTTGCTTTTCAACTGCCACTCGGCCTCAGCAAACGTTTGATTACGCCGCTTAATTCCTATAGATTTATTCTGGCTTGATCGGCTTTTAAAAAGTAAAAAAATCAAATTATTTAGTATTTAAAAATTCATTTAAATAAAAAATCAACTTTAAAAAAATTTATTTTGACATTAAGCATGTTTGAAAATAAATTAAAAAAATACTAATTAAATTTAAAATTGATACAATTTGTTAAAAGATCCTTGTTATTCATTATTTATTTCGTTTTCATTATTCTTTCAGTGAAATTTACATTATCAAAATCTTTAATACTTTTTATATCTCATACTAATTTTTAATTTTTCTTTTTTTTTTATTTTAAATTAAAATTGATAGATTTATTTTTATTTTTTTAATAAATAATCATGATTTTAAGGAACTAAAACCATTGTAAATTTTAGAAAAAAAAAACGATGAAAAAATTCAATAACTTTTTTTCTTTAATCCCGAAATTGATTCTGTAAATTACATATTTGAAATGTTTGGGAGCCCTATTGTGTGTAACTAACTCGTATTGGTGGTATAAATTTTTAGTTCATAAAAGCCAAAATTTTGATGTTAAAATTATTTTGATTAATTATTAAAATTCGATAAAAATTTATTGAAATTAAATTAACAGTGAAAACCGTTAATAAGAAATTTGGGTATAAAAAATGTTCACTTAAATAAACTAAATTTTAGAAAACAAAAATTTGTTTCTATTTAAGTGCTTATTTTGTTGGATATAGCAAATTATCAAATAGAAAATTTGTCGTATCTAATAAATTGGTTTTTAAAATTGAATAAAATTTTTTCCATGTTTAACTTTTTAAAAATGAAAAATAATAAAAAGGCGGTCACAAAAATGATAAAACAATAAATATATTTGACTGCTTTTAGTTTATAAAAAATAATTCAAATTCTTAATTGTTTAGATCAAGGTCTAGATAACAAAATATTCACCTATTCATCCTTCAATAGTTTCTTACACCAAAAAAAATTTTAATCTATATGAAATTGCCTGATATAAGAAATTTTTTCTTGTGCAAATTCCAATTTTTTATATCCGTGTGGTGTTTTTATTATCAAAAAATAATTCATGTTGACTGCTAAATTACGGTATATTTTTATTTTTTCTCATAATCATAAAATGTAGTCGCAAAAATAACGAGTCTAATAACCTCCTACATGCTCAACCAATTTTAAAGATTTTTTTATCTTAAACTGGCAAACTTTTCATCAATCAAGAGCATTATTTGTTTGAATTAAAATTTAAAAAATATTAAAATTAATACAGTGGTATTTTGCATTTTGTATTTTACCTTATTTTACGTAAAATATGGTAAATTATTACTTTTTTACTTTTGTAAACTTACCAAAATTTACAATATTTTAGGTAAATAAGGTAAAAAAACAAAATGCGAAACACCACTGTATTAATTTTAATATTTTTTAAATTTTAATTCAAAGAAATAATGCTCTTTATTGATTGATGAAAAGTTTGCCAGTTTAAGATAAAAAAAATCTTTAAAATTGGTTGAGCATGTAGAAGGTTGTTAGACTCGTTATTTTTGCTGATGCTGAGCTTTATGATTTGGGGTGACAATAACAAATTTTGAAAATTCAAGCTTTTTTCATCACTAAAAATAACTTTAAACTTAGCTTTCTTTTACTTACTCTAACAAATTGGCAGTCAACGGTTTGCTTCTGTTTTCGGGCAACTTAAGCGGATACATGCGTGGATATTGAGCCTGATGTCTGGAGGAATTGACCATAACCTTAGCTTGACCACTAATGATAAAATAGATTCTGTCCGCGCTCTCGTCCTGAATGCCGAGATATGAATCGTACGGAATAATGTCTCTCTCGAGACACAGGCTTAGCAATTTTTTCATCTTGGGAGCCCAATTTCCGAAAAAAGGCGACCTGTTTATGAACTGTTTTTTCTCCTCTAACTTGCGTAGAGTCGGTGCCTGAAGACACCGAGCGTAAAGTGCTTTATTGACCACCATTAGGTCTGTTGTTTCATCAGCTATAATCGAAGCAGTTCGATTTTCTTCACTGACCAGAGCAATTTCACCAAAGCCCTCGCCTGCTCCCAATGAAGTAACATAACTGCCCAATTTTTCTCTAATCTTGCGGCTCTTTTCCGCGCTCTCAGCAAACGAGCTGTCCGTAAACGAGTCATTCAGAACACTGTCGTCCGCATTGAACGAATCTTGCCAATCGATGCGATCATTTTCATCGTGCTTTTGATGATTGATGTAGATGGACACTTTGCCGCGCAGATTTATATAAAAACAATCTCCAATGTCTCCCTGTTTAATGATGATGTCATTACAATTTTTTGTCTCAAATCTACAATTTTTGATTATGTCCTTTACAATTTCTGAAAATAAAAAAAATAAAAAATAAACTAAAATTTTATTAATCAATTTTATTAGATTTGAATTAACCTGGCTTTAGATCGCCGAATACGGCGGATTTTTTTTTGAACAAGTTCAAGAACCAGGCGAGAATGTGGCGGATCTCGTCGTCAGTGCGCTTCTCGCTTGGCTTGGATATCACGTTGATTATGGACTGGTAGAGCGATGACATTTTACTTTTTTATATTTATTTGCTTAGTACATTTCACGGTTACCATGCAAAGCTATATCTTATCAAAAGTATAAAATAATTAATTAAAGTAAAAAATTTAAATGTAAAAGAAATTTAGTGAGCGAACAAAATTGTCCAAAATAAATGTGACGCTTATTTAAAACTTATTTTCGAGCTATTTAAACAAATGTCACTAATTATTGTTTTGCCTTCAATTTGTTTGAAATTTTTCAAAATAAAGAAATGAAATACAAAAAGTTACGCAACAAATTTGTTTTGAAAAAAAAGAAAAGTTTTTTCAGAAAAAAAATTTGAATTCGATGTGCCCGAGGTAGGCTAATACCGAAACGGTATCGGATTAGTGTATCTCAAAAGAAAAGGTACGACGTAATCAAGTGAAAATGAATTTAATATATTTAATTTATGCATAGACGAGCAGTAGAGAGCGAGAGTGGTTGTTGAAACCAAGCAATTTCAACACAAATTCTAAACTATCCATCGCCAGGTAAAAAATACAAAAATCTTTCAATATGTTAATAAACTATGAAAAGTAAATATTTTTCTAAATATTCGGTAGCTTTATAAATTTAGAAACTTTTTGAATTTTTGTGTGCCCTTATGATCCACAAATAAAGTTCTCAGAACAAAATTTATTTATCAAGTAATGAAAACTTAAACAAGAAAAGCCTCACTTTTATGTTTTCAAGGGCTAAATCAAAGGTTTTAATTCACTTTTCTAAAAGCCATCAATTGCAAAATGATTCGTTTAGTACGAACCATTCATTATTCGTCACTGAGCTCATTCTAATCGGTAGTTAAATACCTAAATTATTAGTCTTATCACAATAGCAACAAAAATGAATTATTTTATCATCTTAAAGTAATTAATTTATTTGTTGGATACGATCACTTTTTATCTTTTCTAATAATTGACTTGAGTTTTTAAAATTTCAAAATTTGGTGTCACACAATTTTTAAAATTTTTATAAAAACCAAAATTTTATGCTTGATATTTAAAAAAATAAAAAAATATTTGAATAGACTTTCTTTATTTATCCAAAAAAGCTTAAACTTGAATTAGATTTAAAATTTAATTAAATTTGAGAAGAAATGCTTTTTTTTTTTTAAATTCGGTTAGATAAATCATGAGAATTATCAGCATTACCAACCGGATGTAAAAAATTTAGAGTTAAAAAATGTCAAAGTAAAATGAAATTCTTGAAATAATAAAATTAAATTTTATGTTTAAATTTATTTACTTATTTTCCAAACAGAATTTGGAAACAATCTCTTGGCTGTTTGGGATGAATGTTAATTTTTCCTTTCAGTCACAATTGAGTTCTATTTAAGATTCATAAGATTTTTTCTGATGCCTAGAAAATAAAAAATGGATAAATTTTAAAATTATTAAATTAAATATTGTTGAACAACAAAACTAAACAAATAGTATGTTTTTAAATAAAAGTAAAGTAAAACTTAATAAATTAAGTAATAGTGGGTTGTTGATACAAGGTCTACAAATAATTAAATAAATCTTTTATTTTTTATAACGGCAAAAATAAATGAGAATAGGTGAGATTTTTAAGTGGACCCCATTTTTCAAAATCGAGTTCCGATTGCCGTATTTTGTAGATTAAATATCAAGCAATCAATTTTACAATAATATTTGCAGACATATTTATGAAAAGTTTTCTTTTCTGGAATACCTAAAATTTTTCTTTTTTATTTATATGATTAAATCAAATAAAATCTTGTTTAGTAAAATTGTTTAATGAGAAAAAAGTCAATAAAATTAGAAAAATTACACAACAATTGGTTTTCTAGAAAACAAGAACTAAAATTTTTTTCCAAATTGTTAAAGTTGTTAATCGACACAATAAAAAATAAAACTTTTTTTAGTAATTCAAACAATGACTTTGCCGAATTCTTAAGTATTTGATTAATTATTTATAAATCAATTCACTTGATAACGGTTTTTGATGACTGGGAATACAAAAACAATTCAAAATAATTACTTATAAAATAAAATTTTGAACAAATTTGTACAACAGTCCAAAAAACATCTGACTCTACATTGAATAAAATTAAATGCGTTTAAAAAAGTCATTAACAATTATTATTACTGCGATGATTTTTCTATTTTAAAAATTTATTAATTGAAGACTGGAAATATACCAATGTTCACAATACTATACTTGAATTCTTACAGGAAAAAGAAAACAAATTAGCTGGAAAATATGTAACGAACGGCTACAAGGCTGGTACCATGTTTGGAAAATTTTTCAAACATAAATATAAGAGCATTGGAAAAGAAACTTTTTATTTTATTTAATTTTATTTTATTTTTAGAGATAATTTAATTAATTTAAAAAAAAAATACTGAATGCAGTAAAATAAGCCAGCAAAAAACTCTGCAATTTACGGCAATTTGTAGTTTCAGACCAAGTGTTAAGATCAAAACGATCATTTAAATTTTAAAACTTAACTAATCTAATAATTTTGATTATTTTTGAAAAATAAATACTAAACATTACTAGAAATGTTATGTCTAATAATGGTTAATTATCAAATTAACATAAAAATGATTGATCTCGAATTTATTTAACAAAAACAATCAATAATTTAAATAATTCAGGTTAAGTTAATTCACAAATTCGAATTCATAACTTTTATATTCATTCATTTAGACAAAAATAATTTTATTTTTCCGCTTAAACAAATTATAAATTTTAAAACATTAAATTTTTTTATGTTAAAAAGTTTTTATTAAAATCAATTAAAAAATTTAAACCTATTAAAGTTAAATAAAAAGGGATATTTAAAAATTTTAAATATGAAAATAAACTTGGCATAGCATGTCAAGTAATTGCTTGGGAAAAAAATATATTTTTCTCTATTATTAAAAAAAAATATTACATTTTATATTTTGATTTTGATCTCAAACTTCATTTTGTCTAATTTTACATTTTACACGTCATTAAAAAGTATTCTAATCAACTATACTATTACTTTGCAGAGTTTTTGCAGACATTTATTTTCGGATAAGCAAAATTGATTATCTATAAAGAAATTTTTTACAGAATTGTATTATTATTAGTAAAGTTTTTCTGAATTGAAGCAATCCTATAAATAAACTTCACCACTTCCATATTTTACTTGTACTGTAGGATGTAAATTTTGATCAAATATATAAATAAAGATAGCTGATTAAGTAAAGTGATTCGACTCAAACACATAACAAATTTAATTTGTAACCGCTAATTATTATTAATCACTCAAAATAAAATCAGAATAATAGAATTCTATTAAATCATTATTTAATCATCGTAGTAGTGGTAATATGCAGTGTCTTGGAAAAAGCTAATAAGAATGCTGTCAGTCAAACTTTAGCGGTCAATTTGTTTGAGTTATGCTCATTCAGCAAACAAAAGCTTTCTTAAACAATTAACCAAAGGTGTATTTACCATTTCAGATGTTTTTGTGCCAAACAAAAAGTAAAAAGCAAATTTTCAATGTTTAACAAAAAAACGTCCAGAGGTTATAAAATCCTTTAATTTTTTCGAAAATATTGAATTTGTTCTTATTAGTTTAAGTCCTTCAATTAGAAACCTATTTTATAATTTAATTTTGCTTTTGATTTAAAAAAAATGAATTTAGTGTCCATCAAACAAATAAATGCAAAAATATGCACAGTGTTTTTAAGTTTCCTTTAGTCCTTAAAGTAAAAGGGAAGATTGAATAAATTTTTTTTCTCTAATTTTGGCTAAATATTTAATGGTTTTTAATAGAAAAGTCAAAACAGAAAAAAAATAAACAATCGATTAGTTTCTTCTTAAAAACGATTTGATATTTTCAAAATTTCTATTGTGAATCACATGAAAATAGATAGGTTTATTTTAAACAACTTTTGAAAATTAATGGTTTAACAATAAAAACGTACACACTTCTTATGATAATTTACTCAATAACTTTGTATCACATTAACTGTCCACTTTTAACAGATACGAATGAGTTTGATTTTTCTATGAAAAAAATGTATATTTGATTAAGAATATTTTTCATTGACTTGTCTGAGTTATGTGGATCAAGATAATATAAACAAAAATATGTGACATTGTTTTCACAAAGCTAAGAAGCTATGAAAGTAATTTTTACGCATTTAATTTATCGAATTCAATTTGGCTTCTTAACAAATTTTGGATATTAATTTTTTTCAAAATAAATTCAAAAATAATTTTTGGCGTAGACTATTGTGGTTTTGTATTTTTTGTGGAGAAGGAATTTGAGTGAAGAAAACCTGAGGTTAAGCAAAAATCGATTTAAATAAAGAAAAAAATAGCATTTATTGATTAAAATAACTCTATTCATTAAAAAGGAGTAAAATAAAATTAAAAAAAAAAAAACAAATCAGCGCAAAACAAAAATAATAATTTACTCTAGAAATAATTTAATAAAGTTGTCAAATATATGTGTCAAGCATTCAAAGATTCAAGTGTTTTTCTAAGCCATTGATTTCAAAATAAGCTTTTTCTTTCAATATTGGAAGAAGTTTTTTGTTTTTTTTTCTCATATTTTAAAAAATAAATAAAAAAAAACAAGACGAAAGAAAAATATTTTGAGAGCCAAAACTTCTAGAAAACTTAGGGGTTTAAAACTAATGCTGAATTAAAAATATGCTTGTTTTATGGCTCGTTTTTGCCGCAATCCGGGCACAAAATGTCCATTGCATCGGTCAAAAATCCGCGTCCCACCAAAGACGAATTACATCTGTTGCACATAAAGCAGTCATTGTGCCAGTGTCTGTCTTCAAAAGATATGTATTTGGTGCCACCAATTCCTTTTTTGAATAAAAAAACAAAACAATTAATTTAATTACTAAAAAATCAAAATTAGGTCTTCATGCAATTTTTTTTTTTAAACAAAAAAAAACTCAGAGCAAACAATTACCTGAATTTAAATCAGGATTTACTAATTGGCAAATTTTTAAAGCTTTTCTAAAATTCAAAAGAGCAAACTTACCAGTTATTGGTTTGTGGCAAGCAAAGCACTTTTTGGCAAACAGTTTGCCAAAGCAGTCAGAACAATAGGGATGGTCTTCTCTTGACGTGAATCGCTGTCCGGCCAAAGACTGTTGACAGTGAGTGCACACAAAGCACTCTTTGTGGTACGGCTGATTTTTGTAGCTGACACCACCCTGCGAGATTACTTTCATGCATTCGGTGCACTTGGTCGCAAAATTGTTCTCGTAACAAGGCACACAATAAATCCTGTTCTCCTTTGGTATAAAGCTTTTGGTTCCGATGGCAGTGTCACACGAATAGCACAAAAAGCACGTCTCGTGAAACTGCTGTCCCTTGTATTCCATTTTTTTCATGCCCGGCTTGAATATTTGCGCACATTTGTCGCATCTGGATGCAAACGCCTGATTATAGCATTCGCTGCAGTACAACGAGTCGTTCTTGTTGCCGAACGGCTTGTCTACCAGCGGCAACTTGCACACATGGCAAAAAAAGCACTTTTCGTGCCAATGTTTGTCCTTGTAGGACAAGTCTTTTGAATCGGTGCCGATTTTTTTGCGGCACTCTTCGCACTCGTTGGCAAACATGTCCTCGTAGCATCTGATACAATAGGGATGGTCGTCTTTGAGGATGTAGCGCGAGCCCGTCAACGAAGTGTCACAGTTCCAGCACGCAAAATGCTCTGGATGAATTGTTTGACTCATTGCTTTGGTCGCTTGATCGTTGTATATTAACTTAAAATAAAAATAAAAAAAATTAAAAATAAAGATTTTGATTTTATTTCCAACTAGGCAATAGTTAATGCAAATTTTATAAGTTTATCAAAAAATAAAATCTTCACTAAGCACACACACTCATTCGCTCACTTGCTCACTCACTCAAACACTTAAGTCTTGTTACCTTTTCTTGAAAAATTTAAATAAAATTTCAATTAATTTTCGTTGGGCAAACTATTAATTCAAGATTATAAAAGAGAAAAAGAATGAAAGAGAGAGAGAGAGAGAGAGGGTGGGGTGGGGGTGAGGGGTCGAAAGAAAATTAGTTGCATTGGCATATGTGACCAATCGGCTAAATAATTGAGTTCTTAGTCATTCACAACAGATCCGAGCAACCACAATAACAACAAAAAATTAATTCTAAAAATGAAAGAAAAAAAAAAGAGAAAAATTTGTTTTTTTTCTCCATCATCATGATCATCATGACAACCAATTCTAATTTCTTTTTTAACTGAAAAAAAAAAAAAACAAAAAAATTTATTTGAATAATTTTGTGTTTGCAAGTGTGTTGTGTGAACGCAATTTTTGCTCAAAACAGCACAAGCTCTCATCTCTCTATTTGCTCATCGATTAATTGAATTCTTCAAATTCAACCACCAATTTTGAACATTTGCAATTTTAGATAAAATTTATAATTAATTTATCTTTAGAACAATTTATTATTGACAACAACAAAAAAAAAAACGACCAATATTTTGATTAAAAGCAAACTTCCTTGTTTTGTTCGAATATTTCGAATATCTCAACAAAAATCAAAAATTGTCGTGTTGGCCATTTAGAAAGAAAAAAAAAGCACACACGAAATGCGCTCAAACACAAAAATGACGTTCTCTAGTCAAAATTTGATCAGAAATAGTTTTCTTAAATCTTTAGAAAACTAGGTTACGAGCAAATTAAAAAAACTTAACCTCAATCTCAATACGCTTAGAGACCTAATACTGTAAAATACTTACAAGTCGCTTATTACTTTGATTAAAACTATTATTATTAGAATTAGAGCTCTCCTTATTACTGTTATTTAAACCACTCGACAAAGAATTAGAGGGACTAAGCTCGGCTTTTAAAGTGCTAGCGCTGCTCTTTCTCGACTCCTTATTTATCCATGTGTTTGCTTCGTTGGCCACACTCGCCTCTCTTGACTTAGTTGTACTAGTGCTGCTCTTTCGCCACTCATGCACCGACACATTTCCATCACCACTCGATCTATTAACTTCGTACATGTGTGCACTGATGCTGCTCTTGCTCGATTCATGTATCGACAAGTTAGCATCATTGTCTTGTCTAGGCCCACTGCTGCTACTGCTCTTTCTCCACTCATGCATGGACAAGTTAGCTTCATTGTCCTGTCTAGGCCCACTACTGCTACTGTTCTTTCTCCATTCATTAATGGACAAGTTAGTTTCGTTGTCTTGTTTAGGTCGACTGCTGTTGCTGTTCTTTCTCCATTCGTTGTTCATTGACAAATTAACTGGATTGTGATCGATTAGTTTGTAGCTAGAAGTGGAGCTGTTTTTTGTTGATTGGTCTTGTTTGAATGTGTGAGCGGCGCTTTTGATGGACTCGTGATCAATCTGGCTCTTGACAACACTGTTAATCGAGCTTCGTTTGCTCACAGATGGATTGAACATGTTCAAGTTTGATATGTTCTCGGCGGAGTCAGACGCCAAATGTGCTAGTCGTGGTTCGATGGTTATGCTGTCGTTTTTGGCATACTTGAACA
Source organism: Brachionus paranguensis (assembly GCA_016802215.1). Lineage (NCBI taxonomy): Eukaryota > Metazoa > Rotifera > Eurotatoria > Ploima > Brachionidae > Brachionus > Brachionus paranguensis. Next base: position 1,933,682 of record JAESIX010000016.1, on the reverse strand, counting down.
CGGAGTTGTTGGACGAGGCCGATGCACTTCGGTTCCGGGACTCGGGCGCAATCGGCACTTGTAAGCAAATTTCCTCCTGATTGACTGGTGATGACGATGCAGCATCGCTGTTTTGTAGTAAATTATAGTCGAATTGTTCGCGATTTGCAGAGACGCGACGCAGATTTTTTTTAGCGTCTGTCAAACTGCTCACCAAATTGGTGACTCTGTAGTCGACTTCCTGGCTTCGTATCTCGTTCTCGATGCTGTCAATGCTTGGCGCACGGTTCAGCGAATTGTTAAGCTCGTTGCGACTCGAAGTGCGCTGCTGTTCTATGCTCGCCCTGTGCTCGTAAATGTCCGGGATTATGTTTGTAAAATGGCTGATCGGTTGTTCGTGCTGGTGGTGGTGATGGTGGTCGATTTCGGGCTCGGATAGACGATTGGGCGGTGAGGATAGTGACGAGTTGAGGCTGGACACCGAGTGATGAGAAGGAGCATAGTTGGCCGGGTTCTGATAGATTTTTGTGGTCTTGGGCCTAGTGGTGCCGCCGAGCAAGCTGTCCGAATAATTGCTCTGTATTGAATCGCCAATGGCCGCGGCCTGCATTGCATAGGACGGCACACGTTTCTTAACAAACACGTCAGTGATACCAGCACCTTCCAGTGCTCGTATTCGCTCGACTATACTCGAACTAGTCTCACTCATTGTCAGAAAAAGCTTACAGAACTCTACTAGACAATTATAAAAACAATGTATCTATGTTTGAAAAATACAAATATGTGAAAGAAATAAAGAAGAGAGAGAGAGAGAGATAAAAAAAGGGAGACACTTGAGAGTGATTGTCGTCAATTAATTTTTTGTTGTTGTTGACATGATGACCAACAAAATCGAAGATGACAACAAATGTATCAATTAGTTATGAGATTGCGACTAAATGAGAAACAAGGGCCTTGAATTCGGACAAACACTGTACCAAGTCCACATTTTTGCTTCACGCTTAAAATTGGGTCAACAATGGACTAATTAAATAAAATAATAAAAAAAAAATTCAGTCCTATTTTGTTTTAGAATGTGGAGAACAAAAATAAAATACAAATAGCTTGACAAATTGTGTTTGACGAGCTCTCATATCTATGACAATGAGACAAATATTTTTAATTGAATTCAAATATTAAAATTTGGCATTTTGGGAATATTGAACTTGTTTCCAAGTCACTTTTTTCTCTCTCTTTTTTTTTTTTCAATAATTGCTCACGAAACATTCAAAAAATGTTCAAATAAATTATTAAATATTTGGCTTTGAAATAAAAATAACTATTTGATCAATATTTGTCTAGACTTAGAATAACCAACTTTGGCCTTTTTTAATCATCAATTATCTTTGTTGATTAGCGCAAAATTAACTTTTTCAAACTAAAATTAAAGAAAAAATGTCAAAATTTTCACAACAAACCAAAATTTGGTCTCTGCAAATACTCTGCAAACACTCTGCAAACTAAATATCGTAATATTCAATGGGTTTGAATTTATTGCGAATTTTTTTTGCACAGACTTGATTCAGGTGACACATTCAATGTTTCAGCCAATTCCCTCGATTTATACAACTAATTTTTGTCTCTCAGAAAAAAATTTTCAAGTTTTAAAGATTTTTAGGCTTTTGTTTTATTCTAAAATTAACTGCACCCTGTTAAAAATTAAAAAACAAAATTTAAAATTGATATTTGCGCTGTGAAAAAGGACATCTTGAAGTTTGGGATCAAAAAAATCAGATCAAATAGTGTTTTCTTTAAAACTATTGAATGGTATTTGATAAAATCTCTCTGCAAAATGCTAAATAATGCATGTTTGAAAGATACTGAATATTAGATGAGGCTCTGCAAAAAATCTGCAATTTTGCAGAGTTTTCATGCGTTTTCTCTCCTACTCTTTTTTATCAAATACCATTCAAAAGTTTAAATATTTAATCTGATTTTTTTGATCCTAAACTTCAAGATGCCGTGACAATGATAATTTAAAAGAAGCAGAGAATTGATGAATACGTAGAAAAATATTATTAAATTTAATTTTAATCGAAAATTTTTGATTTTTTAAACTATTCCAAAAATTATATGTACAAATTTTATTACTGAAATACCGTTGGTGGTTATTAAGAGTATTTGGCATTTGAAGTTTATGATCAATTTTTAATGCTCAAAATGATAAAATCAAACTAAAACTATTAAATAAATTTTTATTTATTAATAGAAATAATGCAGAGATACATTTTTGGATTGAACATACTATGTTTAATAAAAAAATAAACCCTGCAATATCAAAATGCACATTGCATAAAGTGTAAACCATCGAAATGATGTTATTTTAAGTGGATAATTTTTGCACACTTTTACAAATTTTACCTTTAGATTTAACAAAGTATGTTAAAACCAAAAGTTTACCTCTGCACTAATTCTATTAAAAAATTAAAATTTATGTTATAGTTTTAGTTTGATTTGATCATTTTGAGAATCAAAAATTTATCATAAACTTCGAGTTGCCGAGTATTTGATTTATTCCAAAGGAAAAAAGAAATCCAAAGTTTCTGGTCTTTGAATTTCTTTTTTGATGCACAATAAAAATATCTAAAAAAAAAAGTTAAATGAGGCATATCTATATGTTTCAGAGAAAGCTGTCCTATATTCTTAATATATTTAAAAAAAAACAGCACTAATTGAGATGATTCAAATAATTAAGAAATAAATGGAAAAAATTAACTCCTGTCAGCCTAATAAGTAGCTACACGTTTAAAAACATTTGTTTAATCCAGAATAAAGTTCTTTGTCAGCACTGCTCTATTGAAAGTAAAATTTATTTTTATATAGATGTTTCAAATTGTTAGAATTTTTTAGCCAAAAATGGTACACGGCATAAAAATGTGATCCCTGAAGGATAATGCTAAGCATTCGAAAATTTAATCATGAAACACAAATATTTTAAAACACTTCTAAATAAATAAAATATCCCATTGACAATTTATTACTTTTAAACATTTTTTTAAACTCAAAATGTTCAAGATCAAATAAATTGACAAGTTAGTCACTCATTAAACCCTAAACAATTAAACAAGGTTATCAATTCTTCACGAAAAAATCGAAGAAGCCCTCTCTCTATCTAAAATATGCTTTAAGCGTCATTCCTTACAAAAATTCAATTACTTCATTCATTCATCTTACAAACAAACAAAAGACTTCTTTGTAAATTCAAAATCCTAATCTAAAATCTCATCGATTTAAACTAGCAAAATAGAATTCATGTTTTTATTTAGCCACATCATTGTCGAAATCAATGGTCTAGTTAATTTACTCAAATTATTAGATGGCACACATAAATAAGAGATCAGAGCAGCAGCCCCATAAGCCAAATAGAAGCACTTTTAGATGGAAATAATTTTTAATGGTGCGCTCAGATTATGTTCGACGAATGCCAGTTGGCATCTTGAAAAATAATAAAATTTTTAAATGGCCATTAGTTCTTAGTAAAAGTAACAATAGTTAGCTTTTCTTCTCTCTTCTCTTCTTTATTCTACTACTGGTCTTCAAATCTGATCCATAGCTCAATCTCTTACGAGTTTCTCAACTTGGTCTTTTGTAAGTTTATTGTTTGCTGAAAACATTTTCTCTCCTACTCTTTTGTTTCGATCCAAATCTCACAGCCAAAAGATCTACCGAGATCGCTTCACAAATAAGGTATTTATAGACTTGTTTTGTATAACTTTTCCAGCATCAGGCTGCCCATGTCAGTGAGCTTCGTTTTAACAAGTCTTATTCAAAATAATTGGAATCGTCCATTCGTCGGATCTCACAATTATCTAGCTTTATTCCACAAGTGTTAGAGTTTTCATTCAATATCATGTAATCTATCTTTTCTATGTTGATTTCAAGACGAAGAAGAGAAGAAGAACTAGTTATGGATTAAATAGATACTCCAAAACTCCAATCATAAATCTATTAATATTAATGGAGGCACTTAAAATTGATTATACTAGATGATATTGGAAATTTGGATAAGACAACAAATAGTGCAGTAAATGCTAAAGACATCATACACAAGTTTTTGTGTAAAAAAAGTTTCTTGGTCAAGTGACTTTTTCAATACAAACAATTAATTTCGTTGAAAAATTATTAACATCAAAAAAACCTGAAAACACAAGTGGTGCAGTCAATAGGTAGCAAAATACTGCAAACTTCAACAAGCTTATTTAGAATTTAAAACCTGTTATATTTAGCTTTATTTTTTTTAATAAAATCGAAAAGTTTTTTTACTTCTTTGACTCTCAGCAAAAACACTTAATTATAAATTTAATTTTAAAAAAGCATTTAAAAAAATTTAAATTACCAAATATTTAATAAACAAAAAAAAGAAAGCTATTAAAATAAACAGCATTAATTTTGGCCGCAGTCAATTGCTTAAAAAGTGCTATTGATTATTATTTATTGATAAAAAATTAGCTGAAAAATTTTTTCGTAAGAAGATTTGATTAAAAATAAAAACTACTAATTGAAGTGGTTAAGGTATGAAGTAAGCCTTAAGCAAATATCAAAAAGCCATACTTTATATTTTTAGTGTTGACACTTTTTTTTTTTTAGAATAATAGTAGCTACAAATAAATAGAATAAAAGCGATCGTGACTTAAAATTAAAAAAAAATCTTAGAGATGAAATTTAAAATGAGAAAAGTATTAAAATCTAAACAAAAATGTGGCATTCATTTACAAAGCATCACTAATACTCCTCAAATTTTGTGATCCGATTATTAGAAACAAAAAAAACTATCGTTTAGAGACTAGCTTAATTAGATTTTAGACTAATAATTTAAATTTGCATAATTAAAACAAATTTAATTAAATTTCTTTAATGAGTAGAGTGTTTTTTAGATAATTTACTTCCTTATCAATGTATTATTTTGATCGAAAAATTATTTTTAGCATAATTTCTCAATTTTAAAAATAAGTCTTTGCTTTTAAATCGTTTGGAACCAAAAAACTAATAAAACAACTTGTTTGCTTTATTTAAAATATTAAACTAATCTTGTTGAAAATGACCATGATACTTTTTGATTCTAAACCATTTAAAATTAAATGTTACATCAAAAATTTGAATTAACACTTTTGAACTCAACACTAATGTTATTTTATTTTAAAATTAAGTAATCGCTTGAAAAAAAGATTGAATAAATATTTAAATTATTTTTTTAAATTCTTAATTCTCACTCTCCATCTGTTTCAATCTTTTTCTGAAATAAAAATCCTAGTGAAGTGGACCGACAATAAGTTTACAGCACGTCTAAGCGCTCTTGAATAAATTGTTTTGATTAAGCATTAAGGGTTTTTCTTGAAAAATTCAAGTTTGAGACTTAGTAGAACCAGTAATGCTTGTTTTTTGTTAAATTGAGAATTTAAAATAAGCTATTAAAAATAAATTTAAAATCCAAAGCTTATTTTTTGATATTCATTTCTTAATATAACAGTAATATTATGAGTTGTTTTTTTTTTTTCTGCAAAAATTTAAAACATAAAATTATGTGATTCAACTCATTTAATTGAATTTAATTTTTTAAATTTTAATTTTTTATTCAAAATGCCTTTTGGAACACAAAATCAATAAACATTTAATTTAGAAAATTTGACCCAAAGTTCTCTTAATTTTGGACTAAATATTCTCTTCGAAAACAAAGACTTGCGGAGGCTCATTAGAGTAGAGCCGATTAATCTAAACTAAAAGCTAATCCTGATCAAAGCAGATTCATTTAATTACTGAAGCTAAATTGTGCGCATTTTATTTGCCTGCTCGAGTCGGCAGGAGGTCAGAAATCTAGATTTTAATAATTAATAAACAAAAAAGTCACATCGGTCATATGAAACATTAACAAAAAAAAATTTTTGTTTTCTTCAGTTGAAAAAAAACGAAAAATCTCTATGGAATAAACTGAAAACTTAAAATGAAATTAAATTCACCTATGAATTTATTTCTAAAAAAAACTCCTGAACAATTGACATAAAATTCAGGTTTTAGTTATTGTTACAGAAGACTCAGAGCTATTTAATTATGTAAGAAAAGCATGTTACTACTACAGAGGAAAACAAAAAATATACATCATTTGAGCTGGCCCGGCTAGTCATGTAGAAGTCTCCATTTTTGCGTATTTTGACACTGGCTCTGTCATTGCTTGAATGCGGTCTTGTCACTTCATAGTAGTTCTGGTTTATTCTCTCAACATAGTGGTCTATTCGATCGTCGTAGTACGAGTAACCAGGCGAACGATATCGAGGCGACCTGTTTGACGTGACACTCACACGCTCTGGCAAATAATGGCTATACATGCTTTATGTCTTGCTATCACAGCCAAAAATTAGCTTTTGAAATTTTTAAACAGAAATTATGTTCCAATCTGCTTAAGGTGTTCACTTTTAAAATTTTTCTAAAATCATTTAAAAAAAGACTCTCTTTTCTATTTGTTAGTTCAACATGCAGTTGTTATTTTTTATGTTTAGAACATAACACAAAATGATTAAATTTCAATTGTTACCTTTTGTTGTACGTATCCGAAAGGATTTCAGCAATAAAAAGATCTAAAATTAATTTTTTTTCAACCAAATTAAAATATTGTCTTTCTTAGGTTTAATGTTTTTTTGGTTTTCAAGTCTCATCTGTACTCGTCTTTCAAGTATCTTTTAAATCAAACAAAATTGCATAACAATATTTTTAAAGGAAATTATTTTTAAAATTATTCACAAATGCATGATATTTTTTTCGTGAAACTAAATTACTGTAAATATTTGCTGGAAAGAAAAGTCGAGAGAAAAAAAGAAAAAACCAACCTTTGAGCAAATAATTTTTTTCAATTAATTTCAAAAGATTACTTTAGTAAATTGATACTTATTGATTAATGGCAATATTAAATAAGATAATAAAATTAAAAAAAAAAAGTAAAATTTTTACTTAGAATAAACGATAAACGCTTAAAATGAAGAAGCGCTTTTGAACACCTACATCACAAAAATGCATTAACTCAAAATAGAAAAAAATTCTATCTATTAATTTATTCTTTTGTTTGTAAACTAATTACTTACCTCATAGCTTTTAGATCTATGCGATATCTTTATATCACTGCCTGGGGTTTGAATAGCTACATCCAAATTAATCATGGGCGACTTGGCATGCTTGTTCAAACATTCCTGATTAAGCCTGCTCGAATAAACTCTTTCGATGGGAATTTCTACAGATTTGCGATTCAGGCTCGATGAAGACTTGGAATGGAAGAGCCTGTCGCGAGCACCATCACGGTAGTAAAAGTACCTATTTGGCTGGTCATGGTGCAACGAGTTTTTCAGAATTCCTTTGAAGTCCGCAAGTGTGCTTGATGGAGAGCGGTACATGTCAATGTTTGAGTATCTGGGAGACACACTGCGGTATGTGGCGCGATTACTTGTCTCATATCTAGTCTCTGACGTATTATAAAAGCTGAAATATCTTGAGTGAACCATTTCAAGTTTTTCAAACAAATAAAAAATAGAACAAAAATTTTGTTTTTTTTCTTCTATATTTTGTTCTATTCAAGTTATGCAATCAGCTTCCTTAAGAGAATACTTTCGACTTAGTCAAGAGATCTTTAATTGTATAAGTGTTTGTTCTTGTGGGCAACTTGATTTTATGTGAGGCCCAGGTGCTTGAAAAGCGTCTTAGCTAAAAAAGACTCACAGAATGCTACTTGCCAGTGATAAATTAAAATTTAAATTTTTGAAATCGATTACTTGCAAATCAACTTTTGTCACGATTGTTTTTTAAAATAATTTAGCTCGTATGTGCTACAAGGTTACATAACTCAAAGTACACAGTATCATTCTATTTATTTTCAAAGCTGAAAAAAAAATAATGTTTTTATTTACTTCTTAAATCATGCAATTATTTGAAGCTTAATTCAATCAGTGCCAATTAAATGAAATCAAATTTGTTTGTCAGGAATCCTTGCTATCACGCTAAGTTAGTCCAAAATTAGAGAATAAGCTTAAGAAAATGCTACCTAATAGTTAAGAGTATTTATAGCACACTGAATAAGCTAGAATTAATACCAAGGATCAGTGTTAAGTCAAATTCAAAGTAACATACCTCATCGCATATACCGCATCTGGGTCTGAACAAATCTCCGTAATGTCTCACACAATAAAGCTTATTGTTGTGCATACAATAAGCCAGATCAGCCAAAAAATGTTCGCAAGTTGAACACTTGAAGCAATTTGGATGGTAGACAAAATTTCTATAATTGGACAATATATTCTTTTTGTCCATTGCTTGAACATAAACTGTTCCTGTCAAAATTTGAAAGTGACATTGGTTGCATTGCTTTGGTATATAGCCAGTTTAAATAAAATTTTTATTTTAAAATTAACTAAGTTTTATTACTAAATTTTTATGGGAATTTTTCATGCATAGAGCAACATCGAAAGCTAGTAAGCTTCTGTTCGATAGAAAATCATAGAATCTTTTTTTTGTGCTGTCATTTTTAATAAATCGGTTAAACTCAATTGATAAATCTGACTTTGGTATTTGATGGAAAAGGTATTTTTTGCGATTATTAACTCCCAGTTGCTCTAACGGTACTTGATCAGGAGGAAAATGTGAAAAAAATTCCTCTACCTCTAACTCACTTAAACATGTTGGTATCCAGTCATAATTTTCCATTTCACTCAAAAAAAGTTTAATTTTTTTTAATTTTATTTTTTTTTCATAATAATAATCATTTAAGTTGTAAAACTTTGCATATCAGCTTATCATTGCTTTTTTTTTAGTATGCAATTCAAATTTTCTATCTTTTCAAAATTTTATCATTGTTCAAAGAATTAGCAAGAAAAAGAATTAATTTTTTTATATTTTTCCTAATTATGCTATTGATTCGAATGAATCTAAATACTTGGTTTAAATTTATTTGCTTTCGATTTACATAACGTAAGATAAAAAACTTTTGATAAACTAAAATTCATCTTTAGTTAATTTAAGACTTTGAAAGTGATTAAAAAAATTTAAATTTTAAAGCTTTTATTATTAAAAATAAAAATTTTATTTTAAGAATTTTAGGAGTGGTAGTAGTAGTAGTGTGAGCTGTAACACATCAATGTGTGAGTGCAGTTTATAACGCTGCACTATGTTAGCTAGTGGTTTTGGTTATGGCCACATACTTCCCAAGTTCATCTATCTCAGCTTCGATAGACCGATCTGCTCCAAGTCTCCGAGGCCATGTGTCTGTCAATTCTGGCTTTAAATTGGTTAATCGTATTCGCGTCTGCTATCTCTGATGGTAATATATTCCAGGTGGTGGCATAGCGGTTCAGTAAAAATTATCCCTCATGGGTACATTAACACTTATCTCCCTTACTGACTGATTGTTATGTCTTCTATTTATCCCTTCTACTGCCCCTGAATTTCCTAACCCTAATTCCACCTCTTCAAAATCCTTCGTGATTTTGTATTAAGTTGGCCCTTTTTTTTCTAATCTCGAGACTTGTCAGTCCTAATTCTTTTAACCAGTCCTCATAATCCAAACCCCTTAATTCAATGATCATTTTTGTCAGCCTTTTCTGAATGCCCTGCAATTTAGATATGTCCTTCTTCGACATCGAGTTGCAAACAGCTGATGCGAACTCTAAATGCTCTCACGAAGGCTGGATATAATATCTTGAATAATTTGATGTTGAAGAATTTAAAATTTTTCCTCATCCTCTCAAGTGCCCTATTTGCCTTAGACACTGCTGCTCCCACTTGCTTGCTTTTTTTTTCAATTTCTAGGCTAATCAACAGGCTAGGGCCCTTGTCATAAAGACTGATTAACACTTCATTTATTTAAATTTTATAAAAAGTTGATTTCTTTAAAAAAATAAAATAAAAAAGCAGTTTGAATAATTAGAAAAATTAAACATTGAAAAATTAGACACTGCTGCTCCCACTTGCTTGCTTTATAGGTAATTTTTAGAAAATATGTTTTTTAAAAAACAATTTCAAATAAACTACTTTTTAAAATTTTTATTTAAAGTTAAAAGATATATTCAAAAAGATGATTCTTTACTACTTAAATAAATAATAAAGATTAGCTAGAAATAGAAAATATTTAAAAAAAATTTTCTTCAAAACAAATTACTTTTTTTCAATTATGTGTTTGCTAACTTTTATTCTAGAGTCTCTAAATAAAATCTTTATTTGCTTTAAAAAAAAATTCGAGATTGAAATGAACTTTTTTTTTACTACTAAAATTTGAATATAATTATTTTAAAAAAAAAAATTATAGAATTGACTTTTAAGATTACCAGCTAAAATTTAAATATTTTATCTAATAAAAAATACAGAAATAATACTTGGATTCACAAAAATTTTTTTGTAATGTTTTTTATAATTTAAATATTGAATATATTAATTTAAAATTTATTAAAACATCAAACATAAATATTCCATTCAAAGCTAATAAAAAAGCCCAATTTTTTTTGAAATTTTCATTGTTTACAAAAGAATGAAAAATTCTAACACCTTAGTTTTCCCACTTAGTTGATTTCAGTTACTATAACTACTGGCAATTGAATCGAAGTCTTAACTAAAAAAAATCTCTAATTAGTATAATTTATAAAGTATAAACACAAATTTAAGCTAATCCAAATGTATCAATAATTATGTCAATACCAGAACTACCACCACTTAAAACCCATCGCAAATTAAACTTAAAAAAAGCCATTGATCAAGTTACCAATAACTATTCTGCCTGTCATGATTACGGTGCTACCAGCCAGGCATATAGGCCTTCTTTAAACTCTGATGACAAAAATTTTATCAAAATTTTAAAAACTTCGACTACTGGTCCTGTTTATGACAAATTCAAAAGAGAAAATTTTCCATTTTTGGATTCACTTGAATCAAACAAAGACAAATATGATATTAAGCTTAATAGTGTTGATCAATATCGAGCTGAAATAAGTCGTTTTGCAGTAGATATTGACGAAATTCGTAATTTATTCATGCTAATATTTGTTTTTTTTTAATTCATTTTTTTTAGTTCGCGGTGAGTCTCAGCAAGTAGTGCATTTTAACGAGACGAACTGTAACCTTTTAACTGAACGAATAAGTGTAAGTAAATAGAATAAAAAGATAGTAAATATTTAGTCAATTTTTTGTTTCAGACCCCCCAAAAAAATACTATTATTTTATGGGAAGATCTTCAAAATAATGAAAAAATTGGTAATATTAGATAGAGTAAAAATTAATTTAATTTTTTTAAATAAAAAATTAAGATGAAAATGATCCAATATGTCATATATTGAGACAGCGAAAAAGGTTTGGCTGGAACACAAAGCTGCCAATACATGGCGAAGGTGCCAAACAAGCATTGAATGACTACGTGGACAGAGTTGATACTGAGATGAAAAAAACTCTAAATGACAATGGAGAATATGTAATAGGTGTTTGCCTAAGTGATATTATAAATAATATTGTATACTCGCCGTATAATCTAAAATCTATTAAATATGAGCAAGTTGAAAATTTTAATGTTTATTACATTATCACCGCATCTTGTGTTACCAGAGTAATTTAGGACAAAATTTTAAAAAATTGAAAAAAAAAAAAGATTTTTTTATTTAGATTGATAAAAGATCAAGTGAAATTGAGATTCGTAACTCAATGAAATGGATTTGGGAAAAAAGACTTTTCGACATACTCAGAAAAATAAAAATATTTAAAATGTTCAGAGTGTGGAAAAATTTTGGAACATGGCGATCAACAATTAGAGGATATAAAAAATCACGTTCAAAGTAAATTTTTTATTGTTATTTATTTAAAAAAAAAACTAAATTAATAAAATTTACACAAAATTATTTTTTTTAATTCTATTAGAGAATTTCTGAGTCGGAGACTTTTTTCAGCAAACGAAATTTTCCAAAAAACGTTGCTTCATGTTAGAGATTTATGTGAACGAGCATCCGGAAGCAAAACTGGACTAGGGGAGGGTAGACATGCCATTCTAATGGTAAAAATAGATCCGAATTCGACTCATTCACTTGAGGACTTTAGTCGAATCCAGTACGAACAAATTGACCAAGCGTTTAATAAGCTCAAGTTAATTCAGCAAGAAGTGATCAATTTAGCTTATGTGTCATGCATAACTGTGGGTCAATTGGAAGGAATTGATTTCGATGCTTTTTTTGACTTTGACAATTTTACCCATGAAGAAACTTTTATTGACAATTATCTTAAACACAGACAAACAAAAACAACCAAGCTAAGAGATACTTCATTAATTCAAGCACCAAAACGCAGCAAAGGTCCATGCTACGCAGTTCGCAACGAATGGAGATACATATTGCAAAGAATATGTCAGTTTTTGAGAATGATCGACTATCTAATTCAAGAGCTGTTGCATCGGGTGGTAAAAACATCAGCTAGACTTTTGAATGATTATGTAATGAAATCGGTTGGCTTTAGAAAAAGTCTGGACTCGCCAATTTCCAAAGATTTGTCGAAAAGAAGCATGATCAGCACTACGGACATGAGTGACTCTTACGAGAGCTTTGAGTACGATTTTCAGCTGATCAAACAAGATGATGATGCATATGTTAATCTCAAAAATATCAAGACTCACAAGGATATAGATAAAGTAAATTTTGTTTTTTAAATAAATTTTTCTTTATTTAATTTTTCTGATGAAGCTAATGGAAGAAATACGAACTCAAGAGACAGTTGAAAAAATTTATGAACCTATTTTCATCACTGATCTTTTGCTTAATGTTAAAAAGAGTGATAATTATGAAGATTCGGATGAAGAAGAAGAGGACGACGATGAAGTTATTGGTAAGTTGGATTTAATGAAAAGTTTTAATTTCAAATTAGCTTAATTAAAATAATATAAATTTAAGAGAATTTTTTATATTGGGCCCAAGCTTATGATCAAATTTTAGTGACCATGATAATAAATATTTGTGGTTTTTTAATTGTAGAATAATAATATTACAGTTCAAAAATTGGGCATCGTGAAATTCAAATACAAATTGAACAAAATTTCTTCCTTTTTTGATGAATTAAAATTAAAGTTAATAAAACATACTTAAAAAAATACTGCAACAAAGTGCAACATACTTTGTTGCACCTTTTTTGCTTTAAATAATTTTTCTCATGTTTTAATAGGACAAAAAATAAAATATCAATAAGATTTAAATTGATTAATGATTTAATTTATTATAAAAAAAGAAAATGATGATTTTATTTTAGGCAGAAAAGGTTTGCAGTAATTTTTGAAGTATATTTTATTAACTTTAATTTTAATTCATCAAAAAAGAATTTTTGCTCAACTTGCATTTGAATTTCACAATACCAAAAATTGACAAATTTATACAAGCTAAATTAAGCTGATACAATTAACAAAACCAATTTTTAATTTTTGGTAAATGAAAAAATTTTTTTTAAATTAATGTACAGTTTCTAAAATTATTTGGTCTTGTAAAACCTTTTTAATCAAATAACTAGCTTATAAAATAATTAAATATATGTAACTCAACAAACATTTTAGTCTCAAATACAACATATAAACTTAAAAATAATTATTTTTTATTCTTAAAGCCGATTCAAATCGACTCGATGATGATATGTTGTGTCGCACGGGTAAAAAATTCCTATCAGTTTTTGTATCACTTAGCCCCGATCAGTCAGAGTTCAAAAATTTCTTCAAAGATCTAATTTCAAAGTACGAAGAAACAGCTGGTAAAATACAGACCTTATTGCACGAACCAAAATTCGAGCTATTTTATCAGGTGCCTATCTATGAATTGACTCGCGGGGAACGCGAAATGAAACTAAGTCTTAATTTTGACCATCAAATAAGATCACCTTGGCCCGAGGTCGAGTTTTTGTTTGGAGAAGACGAAGAATACCAAGACATTGTGGCCGATATAATGAAGAGTGTCACCACCAGTTTGACCAGTGTCACATCATATTCAAATACATACAAAGAATACTGTCAAATGGTCGAATCCAAAATTAAGCTCAAAATAGAGAAACTAATTCAAAAACAAACATTTACTCCTGATGATTTTTATGTCTTACTGGCCAAGCATACAGAACAAGTAATTAATTTGATAAAAACTCAAGATTTATTGGATTAACATTTATTTGATGACTTAAAAAAATTTAAAAAGATTAATTTGCAGCATTTTTGAGCTTAAGAATACTCAATTTTTATGTGTTCTCTTTAAAATTTAGGTATAATTAAATTTAGAAGTTTATGGATGAACATCATATTTTTTGAAATTTTTGATAAAAAAATTTAATTCATAAATTTTGTAAAAAATACTCAAAACCAAATCAGTCTTTTTTTCGTCACAAAAAAAGTATGGAAAAATAAACATTTAACAAAAAAATTGTGTTTGAAAATTAATTTTTGGTAAAAATAAATAAACATCGGACAATTATTTATTCGTGCAAAAAGAATCTTTATTTAAAAAAATAAAAAAAAATACTACTTTTTAATGTAAATTTCGATGCTTAATGTATAAAATTATAAGCAAATACTTGTATTTGAGAATCATTAGTATTTTTCTGGCAATGTGAAATTTTAGTACAAAGATTACTGTACAAAAAGTAAAAAGTTTATAATTTTTTTTGATTGTGCAAAAATGGTAACATAAAGAGTATTGTACAAATTTGTACAAACGAATTCCAAGATCTGCAAAAACTCTGCAATTTATTGCATATTTTAATCAAATATTTTTTGATGTGGTGCATTTTATAGAAAATTGCAGAGTTTGTGCAGAGCTTGGAATTCGTTTGTTCAAATTTGTACAATATTGTGCTATTTATATAACCATTTTTGCACAATTAGAAAAAAAATTATAAAATTTTTACTTTTTTGAACAGTAATTTTTTTACTAAAATAATGTAAATTAACAAGAAAAATATTCCTTGAAAAATTATTTTATTGAATTCAGTTTAACTTTATGAAGACCTTTGTCCTGATAAGTTCTAATAAAGACTTTTTTTAAATTTTAATTATTTTGCTGAGAATAATTAATTTTGTCCTAAGTGTTTTGTGATTGTGTTGAGAAGGTAAACTCTTAGTATTTTAAGTTAAAAAAATAAAAATATATTTAGCGAATAATGATTATGACTAAGTTTTTAGATAAAATTTTAAAATTTGATTAAAAATTTTAATAAAATAACCTTCTTTTGTAAAATAATTTTGATCCTTGAGTATTAATGAAATAAATTAAAAAAAAATTCTATTTATTTTTAAAGATTAATTCAATTGATACAATGGTGACAAATAAACGCGTCTGTTTTTTTAATTTCAGAGCCAACAAATTCCAGAGTGAATGCCGTCCATATCCAAGTCACGTGATATCAGCATTGGACTCATTCATGCCAAAAATGGCCGTAAGGCGAAACGAAAAACTGCAAGAAACGATGCGAGATGCGCTCAAAATGTTAGACCGTGATCCAACATCTGTCGAAGACTTTGTCGAGCACTTGTCAATACTAACCAGAATTAACAATGAATTACCTGCTTTGGAAAACGAGTTTCTCACTGTCACGCGCTTATTCACCATTGCTAATGACTTCAGTCTCAGCATAACTCCAGAACAATACGCTTTTTTCAAATCTCTCGGCTCCATATTTCACCACTTGAAGACAAGCTTGCTGTACACAGAAGCCCAGTCGGAAGAAAATATTCGCAAATTTACTGTCGATTTGGGAGTCTTGATTGGCAAAGTGCACAATGAATCAATTGATCTGAGGGTCCGGCTTCAATCGCCGGTACTCTTGTCGTCTGACACAACAGCCCAGGTTGCCAAAGAAAATCTCACTCTTTTTCAAGAGATGATTGAAAAACTAGTCGAAAAAGCCAAGAATTACGCTGCCTATCAAGAACGCTTTGGCAATACTTTGAAACAGGTTAAGAGAAAAACAGCCCAAGAGTTTACAATTCAAGATTATAGTCGATCCGGGGTAAGCATACTGACTCTTCAATCGGAACTTAATGAACTAGAACACGACATCAGTCTTAGGCGTTTATTGTGGAAGTCAATTGAAGAATGGGATTTGTTGGTTAGAGAATGGTTGAACAAACTACTGGATGAGATAAAAGTCGATTTGATTCAAAAAGATGTGAACAGATTCACCCAAAATATTTACCTGTTAGAAAAAGGCCTTCCACACAATGATCTTGTTCCCAAGCTGAAGAGCAAGATTATGGATTTTAAGAGAGCGTTGCCAATTATTATAGCTCTAAGAAATCCAAGCTTAAAGGCCAGGCATTATGCTCAATTGAAACACTTGATAGGCCACGATTTGCTTAATGACAATCAAAAGATAACAATGAGTGTTCTGCTCGATGCCGATGTGAGTACACTAATAAAACTAATCAAAATATTGGACAAATTAATCAATTTTGTTTACAGATCGAAAATTATATTAAATATAGCATTAAATTTAGGAGAGATTCGGTACTAAGACTTGTTTCTCTTTAAATATGTTTTAAATTTGATTTAGCTTCGAATCATTTTTAAAACTTCTTTA
The DNA here is from genome assembly GCA_016802215.1 of Brachionus paranguensis. Classification (NCBI taxonomy): domain Eukaryota; kingdom Metazoa; phylum Rotifera; class Eurotatoria; order Ploima; family Brachionidae; genus Brachionus; species Brachionus paranguensis. Next base: position 1,917,125 of record JAESIX010000016.1, on the reverse strand, counting down.
TGTTCGTACACACCACCATTTAATCCCTTCTTGTACCTCTTCGGATGTTCGACACCTTCACCACTCTTTATCCCGCTATTAAATTTTAAGAATATATAATTTAAATTAAAAAAAAAAGTTTATTAAAAATATTTTAATTCTAAAGTAGAAATTTTTAAAATAAATCTACAATGATTTTTACTTTTGAATTAGGCTTAAGAAAATAATTTGAATAAAAAAATAAATATTAATTTATTTTAGCATAGATGAAAAATAATATTAAACCGAATTGTATTCTTCGGTAAAAATAAACACAATTAAAAATTTGATCAACTTTTTGAAAATAAGTAAAATTAAAATATTTAAAAATACATTCTTTGATTAAGGAAATACAAATTAATGTTGTCGTAAATTTCTAAAACATGTAAACTTGTTCATTTTCTTTTTTTTAGTAAAAATCCAAAACATAAGAAGTTTAGAAACGATGTTTCAGCTGCTGTGACTGTTATATATGTTTTTTCTATAAATAAAGTTGTTCCAAACTCGAACAGGTTGTTTGAGACTAGAGCAATATTTAAATAAACAGAAAGCTTCAAGGCGGCTCTACAGTACAACACCGCCACAAGGTTTAAACTGTGACAATTTTTGTTACACCTATTGCACAAAGTATGCGAAAAAATCGCAAATTTCGTGCAAATTGCACGTCATTTAGAAGTATGAAAATTAAATACGGAATTAATTTTTAGAGTTGTTGTAGACTTTAGCAGTAAGTATAACTAAAATTGTCAGACTTTGTTATATTTACAAAATAATTTTTTGATTATACTAACAAAACAAATTAAATAAATTTAAGATATTTTTATTTTATTTTAGTAATTTACTAAAGCAAAGTAATTGTGAATTTTTAAAAAGAAAACTTTTGAATATAAAATTTCATTAAAAAACAATACGGTACATTTAGTGCTTTGCAGGCTTGCAAAGTTTTTACAAAGTCTTAATTTGAGTGATACAAATACATGCTGATACATTTTGCAGAACGAGATTTAGAATTTTAGTTATTTCTTTACAAAGGAAAAAAGTTATTTCAATTTTAATTTTTTTTTGTTTTCTTTCGTTCTAAAATTCACAATACCATGATTTAAAAAATATTTATTCAGCTTCATCAATAAAATAACTCTGACTTTTTAAACCACATGAAAGTTTTACATATTTAGTAGTTCAATAATAAATTTGAATAATAAATAATGAAAGCATGTTATTTTTTCATTTTGTTTTATATTTTTACTGATAGACAAATTTACAAATTTTGTTTCAGAAATTTATAGATGCAAAAATTGATTATTCATTTATTTTATTTTTATTTTTTTAATTAAAGTTTAAATCTCATGGACAAATTGAAATATAATATCATATATAAAAAAGGTAGAAAAATTTAATAGACAATCAAATATCTATTTTACAATTAAGTAAAAAATTCAGTTTGTTATAAAATTATGGAAGAAATTTGGAAATAATTGAAAACAATTCAACTTTATCAAGTAGAAAATTATCAATATTCTTCGATGTATAAGAAACATCTAAATTAGCATTTTAATTTTTACTGAAATGAAATTAAAATATGCAAAAAAATCAAAAATTTAGATAACAGTGATAATAAATTGATGAATTATTTTATTTCATAAATACTGGCATCGTGAAATCTCATACAAAACTTCCAATACAAAAATAAAAAATTTTTATAACTCTTGTTCTAAATGTCAAAAACTTGTTCTGTAAATGAAACAAAGTGAAACATCTTTTTTTCACCTTTTGTGAAAGTCTGCAAAATCTGTACAAATTAATTGCGTTTTATTTTTAATACTTTTAAATAGGGTGCAATTTTGCAGAGTTCACACAGATTTTTCAGACTTTCACAGAAGGTGAAACAACAGTTGTTTCACTTTGTTTCATTTACAGAGCAAGTTTTTGACATTTAGAACAAAAGTTATAAAATTTTTTTATTTTTGTATTGGAAGTTTTGTATGAAATTTCACAATGCCATAAATACTTTTAATTTCTTAATTGTTATTCTGATTGTTAATCCTTGTAAATTTTAATCTCTTATTTAAATACATGGTCAATCAATCTGAAAAAAACATTTTATCAATCTTGCATATATACCTGACACTTGAATTTATTATTAATTTTTTAAAAAGTAAAATATATCTGTTAATAATTTTTTTAAAGGTGCTTCAACATCGTGAAAAAATCTCTGACATAAGTGCCTTGGCTTCCAACGAAGCAACTTTGGAAGGAATGCTAAATCGCATCATAGATATATGGAAAAAAACTGATTTTCGCCTTGTGAAAGATCACTCTAAAGATACATTTGTGATAACAGGAACTGATGAAATTCAAATTTTACTTGAAGAAAGTCAAGTAGGAATTAATGTATTTTTTAATAGAATTTTTTTTTAATTCCTGGAAAGGTAACAATGACTACGATCAAATCATCTAGCTATGTAGGTCCGATCAAAACTCTTGTCGAAGACTGGGACCGCAGATTGACTCTATTCTCTAAAACACTTGACGAATGGATTCTATGTCAAAAAAGGTGGTTGTATTTAAAACAGATATTTTCCACTGCTGACATTCAACGCCAACTTACCAATGAAACCAAAGTTTTCAATCAAGTAAATCTTTTTTTTTTCTTCTAAATCAGTAAAAAAAGCAAATTATAAAAATTTTATTTGCATTATTTTAGATCGAAAAATTTTGGAAGGATTTGATGAGACGGACAGACGATAAGCCAAATGCACTGAGGGCGGCGACTGCACCTGGCTTGTACGAGGCTCTACAGTCCTATGCAGTTCAAATGGAAAAAATACAACGATCCCTAGAAGACTACTTTGAGACCAAACGTCTCATATTTCCAAGACTTTATTTTTTAAGCAACGAGGACTTGCTGGACATTTTGTCTCAGTCAAAAGACCCGTCCAAAATACAAGTAAAAATAATTTTTTTTAGATCTAATTTATTTTTATTAAATAAATAAATAAAAAAAGCTTCATTTAAATAAATGCTTTGGAAATATAAATGGTCTGGAGATATCAGACAAAAATTATGAAATAACACATCTAGTGTCGTTTGAAAACGAGAAATTGGAGCTGCAAAAAACAGTGAGAATTCGGGGTGCTGCAGAGCAATGGCTGGGCGCCCTCGAGAACGGAATGTACGACTCGATCAAAAAGCATTTAAAGTCTGGCCTGAGCGAATACTCCAGCATGGACTATAGAGAATGGGTTGTGTGCCAATATGGTCAAGTAGTTTTATTAGTTAGTCAAATTAATTTTAATAAACAAATACTGAAATGTCTTAATTCGGCAAATGCACATGATTCACTAGTTCAATACAGAGAGGAATTGATCGATTCCATTAATATAGCAGCTAGTCTAATGAGTAAAAACTTGTTAAATCATAAACTACTGACCATAGAGGCACTGTTGACAATTGAAGTCCACTCTAGAGACACTTTGTCTAATTTGATTGAGAACCGAGTGTTTAAAGTGGACGATTTTGACTGGAGACGTCAATTGAGATACGAATGGGATGAACAAAATCAAAGCTGTGTAGTCCTACAATCGGACTCAAGTTTTGTCTATGGTTTTGAGTATTTGGGCTGTTCGGCCAGGCTGGTAATCACTCCATTGACAGATAGGTGCTATTTGACTCTCACAGGAGCTCTCAAGCTTAATCTTGGCGGTGCACCGGCTGGTCCTGCAGGCACTGGTAAGACCGAAACAGTCAAAGATTTGGCCAAGTCAGTTGGTAAACTTTGTCTTGTGTTCAACTGTTCCGAGGGCTTGGACTACAAAATGCTGGGAAAATTTTTCAGCGGTCTGTCCCAATCAGGCTCATGGTGCTGCTTTGATGAATTCAATCGAATAGATATTGAAGTACTGTCCGTAGTGGCTCAACAAATGCTTACAATTAAAACAGCCAAAGATGCCCAAGTGGCTAGATTTACCTTCGAAGGCAGAGAGATCAAATTGAGTCCCACATGCGGATTTTTTATTACTATGAATCCGACTTATGCAGGAAGAGTCGAATTGCCGGACAATTTGAAACCGCTGTTTAGACCAGTGGCCATGATGGTTCCAGATTTGGCACTCATTGCACAGATAATCCTCTTCAGTGTGGGCTTTATGTCGGCCGAAATATTGGCCACCAAAATAGTCACTTTGTATCATTTGGCCTCGCGTCAACTGTCTCAACAAGATCATTACGATTTTGGGCTGAGAACTATCAAGGCTGTTCTACTAATGGCCGGACAGGTGAAAAAAACATATCTCAATGAGAATAAATTGGATAGTACTTCGCTAAGCAAAGATCAAGAGTCACAAATTTTGATGCAAGCTTTGTATGACACTAATTTGCCAAAGTTTTTAAAAGAAGATTCTCTTCTATTTGGAAATTTGATGAACGATCTGTTTCCTGATTTAAAAAAGTTGGAAAAAAATCAAGAAGCAATCGAAAAGAGCATTCATTCAGCAACCAGAGAACTTAACTATCAGTTTTGGCCGTCTCAATGTGACAAAATTATTCAGTTGTATGATCAAATTTTGGTAAGACATGGAATTATGTTGGTTGGTCCGCCTGGTGGCGGAAAAACAGTGTCCAGAAACATACTTTTAAAAGCCCTTAGCAATTTACCTTCATATATGGGCGAAAAATCACAGGATAAACAAAAAACAACTGTTTCAATTGTAAGTTTATTAAAAAATTTTTAATATTTTCTTGCTGACAAAAATAATATTTTTTTACTGACAAATTTATTCGAAAAAAGAGACTAATTGTAATCAATAAAGACCAAAAAATTATTTTTTAATGACAAAAAAATTTTATTCGACTAAATCAACTAAATAATTTTAAATTTATAACAAAAAGTAATTTTTAAAAGATAAAATTGCTTTTTTTTAGAGAATATTAAATTATTATATTTTTTTTGTTCTTGAACTTGAATTGACTTTGATGCTTGTGCTGATAATGGATCATCTTGTTAACTTTTGATTTTTTGAGTAGCTTTTTCTGGTTGAATAATTTCAATACTATACGAATAACATGAAGCCACATTAAGTTCTTTTGAAAATCTCGACAGTAACATTCAATTTTCGCTAGTCTATTTTATCAAGATGATAAATTTATATATTGTTTGAAATTTTTATGAAATTTTGCTTTAATTTTTGGATTATATCAAGATTTTTACATTTTAAGGAAATTAATTGAAAATTTAAATTAAAAAAATTGGCTGTAAAAATAAATTTTGCAACCTTTTAAATTCATAAGTCTTCTTTAAATTTTGTTAAGTCTTTTTTTTTATTTTTTTAGTCATACAAAAGATAATATTTCAGTACGTATATTAATTTAATTATTAAAAATTTGTCAGTAAATAATTTATTTGTACACTCCTAATTAAAATATTTTTGAATTTTGTATTAAAAAAAAATTCATTAAAAAAACGTTAATTTTATTTTTAGCTTAAATTGAGAGGTATTATCCGAGCTATAGTCGGTTTTTTACGTTTTGTTCGCAAGCGTGAAAACCTAGCGTGGAAAATAAAAAATGGTTTTGTCCAATTTGATAGTTATTATTTTAGATTAAAAGCAATTAAAATAGAGGTGTAGAAAATTTTTCTCTATTTTAAAGCATGACTCTTGATCGCATGGCTTTTAAACTTAATCTATCCAAAAAAATTTTTTTTAAAATTAGAAAAAATTCGCAGTGAGCAGGATTTGAACCTGCGCGGGAAAATCCCATCTGATAGCTGTCAACCATTTTTTCAATGGTTTAGAAATCGAATTCTAGTCAGACGCCTTAACCACTCGGCCATCACTGCTTCGACTTCTTTAGACTTTTCTTTTCATTTTAATAAATAATAATATGTTTTTTAATTGTAGCTTCAACGCTCTAAAAAAGCTCGAATTGAGCACTTTATAATCAATCCAAAAAGCATATCAATAGGTGAATTGTATGGCACTACAGATCCGTCCACTTTGGAGTGGTCAGACGGAGTTTTCGGGAATGTAATACGAACATTTTCGAACAATAGTGCAGCTATAGACCCGGAAAATGACAATTTTCCCATGTGGCAATTTGTTATCTTGGACGGACCTGTTGATACATTTTGGGTGGAGAATTTGAACACAGTCTTGGATGATTCGAAAGTTTTATGTTTATCAAATGGTGAGCGAATAAACATGACACCTAACATGCGGGTTTTGTTCGAAGTGGACAGTTTAGTTCACACCAGTCCGGCTACTGTAAGTCGCTGTGCTATGGTATATTTTGATCCAAGTGATTTAGGCCTCACTCCATTCATTAAAAATTGGTGTAGTTCGTTGCCAAAGTCTTTTCCGCACTATGCCGTAGATCTTATCTACGAATTGCTCGAATTCAGCTTGCCCAAAGGATTTAGCTTTATCGAGAAGAGAAAAGGATGCACTAGCTTTCCATTTCAGAAACAAAATGTTCTTAATTGTATGTTTGCAATTATGACACAAATTTTGGAATTTTTTGAAAAAAATGGTGGCTTTAGTGAACCCGAGTCACAGATTGTTGAACAAAAAAAATCGGCCAAAAAAAAACAAAAACCTAAAAAGTTTGTTAATTTTTTTATAAAATTTTATTCACAAATATAATTCTTAATAAAAAAATAAAAATTTATAATTTCAATTTTTGTTTTTTAAAGTGAAGATGATCAGGGTTTTATCCAAAACGAAACTCTAGAACAAAAGCAGTATTTTTTGCAGCGAAATCCTAAACTTCTGCAAGCATTAGTGATCAAAATTTATATATTCTCTTTCATTTGGGGATTTGGCGGTCTAATTAAACGAGAAGATAATGCCGAAGATGACAATATCATAAATCAAAAGTCGCATGTAAAATCCAATTTGGACAGTTTGACTCATGAATTCGACGAGTTTGTCAGAGAGACATTTGAACAAAATATAAAATATGGAATTTATCTACCACCCACATCAAAACCAGTATTTGACTATTTTTTGGATGTTACTAGTGGTAACTTTACGGAATGGAACAAGCTGGTACCAAATGTGGACACTTTGATCAAGCAAACCAAAGCCGAAGAGCTGATAGAAACACTAGATGCTGTTAGATTTTGTTTTTTGTCAACTCTTTTATTAATGGGTAAAAATACAGTTTTGATTACTGGGTCGTCTGGTATTGGAAAAACAGTCACTATTCAAAGTATGCTCAAAAAATTGTCTTCAAGTGGGTTTAGTTTTAAAATGGGAACTATTTTGGGAGATGTGTTCAACTTTGCCGAAAAAACTAAAGCCAGTTTGACCAACAATAATGTCAAATCGGTGTTTAATGAAGATTTTGATTCCAGAAAGTCAAAAAGTGAATTAAATGTGATAACCCATTCAACTCAGTTTAGTGCTCAAACTTCGTCAAACAAATTTTTGTCAATTTTACTTTCAAAATTGTCGAAAAAAGGACAAAATATGCTAGGTGCTCCGAGAAATAAATGCATTGTTATGTTTATAGATGATCTAAATATACCAATAAGTGATCAATTCGGGGATCAGCCTCCGCTTGAACTGCTAAGATACATTAATGAAAATAGTAAGTTTTCAACTTTTTTATTTAAAAAAAAATTCGCAGTGAGCAGGATTTGAACCTGCGCGGGAAAATCCCATCTGATCGCTGTCCACCATTTTTTCAATGGTTTAGAAATCGAATTCTAGTCAGACGCCTTAACCACTCGGCCATCACTGCTTCAACTAATTGTTATCTTTTTATCTTTTTTTTTCATTCAAATATTTTCTCATTATAAATATTTTACTCACTAAAAAATTTGATTTTTTTATAACTGATTTTAAGGCAAATGTGATAGTTGAAAATTCCTTGCCTTATGTAAAGACAATTAAGAATTTATTAATGTTGCATCGGTCGAATAAAAGAAAAAAAAATTGTTGGATCTAGCATGCTTTATTTCTGAAAAATAACACTCAATGGTACAGTGGTTCTTGTTAAAATGAAACGTACCGTTCCAAAAGGGTACCGTACCGTTCTTAAAGGGTTCCAGTTCCGTTCAAAAAGGCTTCCATTTCCGTTCCATAGGGTACCGTACCGTTCTTAAAGGGTACCGTTGCAAACATGCAAAATTTCAAATTAAATTTGAAAAAATAAATTACTAAACAAAAATTATAACATTAAATATTTCTAAATTTAAAAAAAAAATTTTCAGATTAAAATAAAACAATTTTAAAAGAAAACAACGTAGAAGTCTTGTTTGGGAATAAATCGATCAAAATAAATCTAAAACAAGTAAATATTTTTGTTTATTTTTAAAATGGGACTTTTCAATACGATACGGTACCCTATATGAACGGTACGGTACCCTTTAAGAACGGTACGGTACCCTTTGGAACGGAACTGGAATCCTTTTGAAACGGTACGTTTCATTTTAACAAGAACCACTGTCTGCCAAAATAAAAAAAGGAAAAAAAATTAAAATGAGTCCTTATTTAGTCATACAAACAGAAAAGGAGAAATAAAAGATAAATAATTTTGGATTAAAAAAACAAAATTCTTTTTCACTATTAAGTTAATTTTTAGAAAATGTTAAAGTATGCTATGAAGATTTCTGGTCATGCTGAAAAAATATTCTTTAAAATTTAATAAAGTAATACCTAATATTTTCATTTTCCAAAAATATTAATTTAAAATTATTTATATTTAAAAAATTTATGCTGCTTTCTAGCTGGAATATTTTTTTTAATTCATTTTTGTTTTATTCTATTCTATCCAATTAAGTTTTTCTAGGATAGCCTATCGTTTGACATCTATTTTATGACTTATTGAGCCAAATTTTGATCAAAAATTGACTGATGATTCCATTGTTATATTATGATCTTATTATACTTTTACATTTTCTTTAATTTAATGAACAGGAATAAAAATATCTGCAAGATAGCAGAGGTTTTATTCAAAGTATGTTAAAACATTATAAAAACAACAATATTTTCAATACTAAAATATATGCTTTTTCAGAGACAAGTATTTTTCTTAACTTAAAAGAAATATTCCTTTAATTTGTTGTCAAAAATATAAGTTATAAAAAATAAATCACACAAAAACTGTTAATTTATTAAATTATTTATTTTATAAAGATGGATTTTTTGACATTAAAAACTCAGTCTATAAAACAATAAATGATGTATCATTTATTATGTGCTGTGATCCTCCGAGCACCAGCCGTACAAGTATATCCCAGCGTTTGTTGCGTCAATGTTGTATTCTTTCAATGCCGGATCCGTCAGCCAAGTCTCTTTTCAGCATATATCAAGTTCATTTAGGAAGATTTTTTGGCGATAATGAATTTAATATGGACATTAAATCGTGTTTGCTTCCTCTGGTCTCTTCTAGTATAGTAATGTTCTACCGCATATTTCTTAACATGTTGCCTACACCAACCAAGTCCCATTACGTGTTCAATCTGAGAGATTTGTCCAAATTGGTTAAAGGTTTAATGCAGGCAAACTCTTCAGTAATTGCCACAAAGGAACATTTGGTTGATTTGTTTTCACACGAATGTCTGAGAGTGTTCAATGACAGATTAGTAACTAGAGAAGATAATGAACAGTTTTATGCTCATTTAGCTGAAACAGTGTCAGATTATTTCAAGCTAGGAATCAAGAATCCTTTTGGTTCCAATAAGTTATTAAAGACAAATTACAGTGATGCTCAATCAACCCGATCCCAAGAGACTGCCAACACCAATGCCAAAATTGATGACGAACTAAATTCTGATTTTTTGATTTATGCTGATTTCATTAAAAACGATGAACGAATTTACCAACCACTTAACAACTGGAAACAATTGGTATCGGTTTTGTCCGATTATCAGATGCGGTCGAACATGTCCGGCAGAACAAGCAAACAAATTGTATTTTTCAAAGAGGCTGTCGAACATATATGTAGAGCCTGTAGGGTATTGAGACAGCCAAGTGGACATATGCTGCTAATTGGAATTGATGGAACTGGAAAGAGCACTATTATGGAATTGGCAACATATGTTTCCAATTGTGAGCTGTTCAAATTGAATATTAAAAAAGGATATGGATATGATGATTTTCGAGACGATCTAAAAAATGTTTTCAAACAAACTGGAGTTCATAAACGAAAGATTGTATTTTTTATAGCTGATAAAGACATATCTGAGGTTTATTTTTAAATTTTGAAAATTAATTTTAATTTTTCAATTTTTTTCCAAATATTAAGGAAATTTTTCTGGAAGATTTGGACAGCCTGCTTACATCGGGCAACATACCCGATCTATTTGATAATGAAGAATTGGATAATTTACTACTAGAGATAAAGAACGAAGCTTTTTTAGAAGGAATACACGATGAAAAAAGCGAATTATATAAATTTTTAATAAAAGTATTTATTTTTTTTAATACATTTTTTTAATAATAAATAATTATTTAAAAAATTAAAAAAAAAAAAAAGAGAGTGCAAAACAATTTACACTTGGTATTGTCTATGAGTCCAGTTGGCTCTAAATTTAGAGAACGGTGCAGATTTCATCCAGCCATAATCAATTGTACCACTATCGATTGGTTCAATGACTGGTCCGAAAGTGCCATGAAACAAGTCAGTATGTCATTTCTCGAATCCACTGATCTAAAGTAAAAATAAATAAATAAATATAAATAAAATAAATTTTTTTCCAAATTGAAGTATTGGCACAAGCTTGTCTTTTGAAGACCAAGAAGAACTCAAATTGAAAATATCCCGCGCATGTGTTTACATTCACATGTCATTGATTAAATCATCTCAGAAATTTTTCACCGAACATAAACGATACTTCTATGTTACACCGAGTTGTTACATTGATCTGCTAAAAACATTTAGTAATATATTTGAGAATAAAAAAGCCGAGTATTTGGACAATTTGATGCGGCTGAGAAATGGCTTGGAAAAGTTGTCCGATGCCAATGAACTTGTAAGTTTAATGAGAGAGGAATTGATCAATATTGGGCCTCAGATTGAACAGAAAGCCATTGAGACTGAATCGTTGCTTGAAAAATTGAAAAAAGACCAAGAAGCAGTGAATCAAGTGGCGGACATAGTCGGAAAAGAGAAAGAAAAAATGAGAATAGAAACCGAAATGGTGAGTCAGTATGCTAAAGAGGCTGAGCAAGACTTGGCCGATGTAAAGCCGCTTTTGGCAGCAGCCAAAGAGTCGTTGAATGCGTTGAACAAAGCGGACATATCCGAATTGAGGGTGTACAATAGCCCGCCATTTTTGGTCATGACAGTAATGTGTGCTGTTTGTGTTATACTCAACAAAAAGGCCGACTGGAACACTTCCAAGCAATTGCTGGCTGATCCATCATTCATCACAAAACTAATCAATTTCGATGCAGAAACAGTCACTGAAAAAACATACATTAAATTCAAGCAATATTCAAAAAATCCGGACTTCAAGCCGGACATAGTCGGCAGAGTATCCAAAGCTTGCGAGTCCATGTGCTCATGGGTGCTTGCGGTGGAAAAATTTCACGAAGTGTACCGGACTGTGAAACCCAAAGAGGAAAAGGTAAAAGAAGCAAATGAGGCATTGGAAATAATGAGAAGTGGCTTGGCCAAAAAGGAACTGATGCTTGAAAAAATTGAAAAGCATCTTGTGTCATTTAGACAAAAGTATTCGGACAGTTTGGCCGAGAAAAAGGCTTTGGAAGATCGAAAAGAATTGATGAAAAATCGAATGGAAAGAGCTGTTGAATTGACTGCTGCGTTGGATACCGAAAAAGTAAGATGGACCAAGCAATATGAAGAGCTGAAGCGCGAGGCCGACTTAATAATTGGCGTTTGTCTGATTTCGGCAGGTGCTGTAAACTACCTGGGCGCTATGACTCAGGATTATAGGAAAAATCTAATAGCCGAATGGGTCATGTTTTGTAATGAGGAAATAAATTTAAAAGTTGATGAAATGTTTAATTTGAGTAAGAATGTTGTTAAAAATTATGTAGTCAGAAATTGGATAAATCAAAAGTTGCCTGATGATCAATACTCGATTGAAAATGCCATATTCATGAATTACAGTCTCAAGTGGCCATTGATAATAGACCCACAGAATCAAGTGGCCAGATGGATCAAAGAAATGGAAGGCATGAGCTTAAAGATATGCAAAGCCGATGATCCTTTGCTATTCCGCACTTTAGAACAAGCTATTCGATTAGGTCAACCGGTCTTGATTGAAAACATTGGCGAGTTCATTGATCCAGTACTGGACCCCATTCTGCACAAACAAATAGTTGTCCGAGGTGCTCAGAAAATTCTCAAACTTGGTGACAACGAGGTCGAGTACAACGACTCGTTTCGCCTCTATTTGGTCACTTCTTTGGCCAATCCGCACTATTTGCCATCAGCATTCATCAAAGTAAATCTAATCAACTTCACCATCACATTCAAGTGCTTGTTCGAACAATTTCTAAGTCTTGTTGTTCTAAAAGAAAGACCAGAGCTGGAAAAAGAAAGGACTAGTTTATTGGACACAATAGCCAAGGACTTTACTTTGCTCAGAGAACTGGAGGACAAATCGTTGGACATTTTGTCTCGAGCGGACACTAGTTCTGTGAATGCTGCCAAAAGTCTGGAGACAAAAACTTTGCTTGACGATCAGTATTTGGTAGATGTGCTGAAGCAAACAAAGCTCACTAGCCATGACATTGCCATTAGGCTCAAAAAAAACGAAGACACTGAGAAAAATTTGAATATTGCGCGCCAAAGGTACTCAGACATTGCCATACGTGCATCAATTTTGTATTTTTCTGTGCAAAATTTAGCCCAGTTGAACATAATGTACCAATTTTCTTTGTCCTGGTTCTACACTATTTTTCAGTCGTGTCTGGGTGGATCTGTGCACACACATGAGAAGACTGAGAGCAAAATTGTGATCGGTGATTCGGCACTGAGTGTTGGTGACTTTTCGACAACAATGAGCGGGACTCTGCGACCGCACAATGTCAGATCATCGGTCAGCTCAAATGAATACAGCCAAGGACGAAGGTTCAATTCTGAGAACGAATTTCATGAATACATTGAGTCAGTGTTGCTGTTGCTCACCCAAACTGTATACAAAGTGGTTTCCTGGGCGCTCTTTGCCGAACATCAGCTTATTTTTTCATTCTCAGTATCGGTGAATATTCTAAAGCATGACATGTGCCGCTCTCAGCAAAAAATTAATCTAAAAGAATACAATTTTTTTCTCAATTCGTCACTGCTTGCTGATCTGGAGCAAAATTTGCTGGAGACAAAAATTTCCAATTTAAATGAGCTGCAATTTGCCACCGATTTGCTCATTGACGAAAAAACGCTGAAACAAATTGTTCTCTTGGAGCATGTGTTACCAAATTGTTTTAACAAAATAAGCATCAATTTAAAAGACAATTGTGATCAATTTTGGAAAAAATTTATCTCTTGCAAAGACCCGTACAATTTGATGACCAAGGATGAAAGTTGTGTTTTTTTTGATTTTAAAAATTTGACCAAATTCCAAAAATTAATTCTAATCAAACTATTGAGACGAGATTGTCTGATACAATCGGTTAAAATATTTGTAACCGAGACTCTGAGTTCATATTTTTTGAGTTCTGGTGTTCCGACTTTTCATGATTTGTTCTCCCAGAGCATAGCTCAAACTCCCATTATATTTGTGCTTTCGCCAGGTTCCGATCCGACCAACCAACTGCTACGCTTTGCCAAAGAATCTAGAGGAAGTACACTGCATTTAGACATTGTTTCGTTAGGCCAAGGACAAGGTCCTAAAGCTGAAGAACTAATCAACAAATCTCTCATGCTTAAAGGTAGATGGATATTTTTACAAAATTGTCATCTAGCTGCATCGTTTATGCCTCGTCTAAATGCCATTGTCAACAAGTAATTTAAATATTTTTTTCTAAAAAATTCTACCAAAATACACAATATTCAATAAGAATTGGTTTTGTTGCGAAATATAATGAAATTTTTCTTAAGAGCTTATTTTCAGCATCTTAATGAATAAAATAATAGTTTTAGTAGAAAATAAAGTTCAAGAAGAAAACAGAATTAAGACCAAAACTTTTTTTATAAATAAATAAATTTTTTGAAACTGTAGTAGTCAGTTGTTAAAAGAGAAAAATAGAATAAGTCTAGCTATTGATTGGTATTCTATTCAAGTATTTTTTGGGTCTGGTAAATTTTATGACCAACAGTTAACAAAATTTAAGAAAAAAATATATTAAGTTTTTATAATTTTTAGAATAATTGGTCATATTATTAATTTTAATGTAAATTTTGAGAAAAGTTTTTTTTTAGTCTAAATGAATAATTGTTCACAAAATTGAATGAAAAATTTTTAAATCGTATTCATTTCGCCTTTGTATTCCTCAAATTATAACTATTTTTTAAATCCGATTTGGACTGAATCAATTCATTAGCATATGGCTTCAGTTTGGTTTTTGTTTTAGATTTTATTCTTTTTAGAGATGGGGAGCAAGATTTAATATATGAAATATTATTCATTTTTTAAGAACAACTCAAAATTTATTGAAAAAAGAATAGTTCTCAAAATTAAAATTAAACTTTTTATAAGTAAATAATATGACCAAGTGTTCTTAAATTTAGATTTTTTGAACTGTTTTTAAAATTTACCAAATCCGTTTTTTTAATAATTAATTGAATTTTTTTTATATTTTTGTCGCGATTTTCGGAGTTACCAGAAGTTACGCAAATTTTTGTAAGATCTAAAAATGAATAATTTTTAAACAAAAATTAGGAAATTTTTGTTAAAAAATTGTCATTAAATTTATGTATTTATTTAATTTTTTACATTAAATTATTAAAAAATTACAGAATTATTATTAAATTCAGAAATAGAAAATCATGGCTTGACTTAATTATTTTAAAAAAAATTGGAAAAATATTTATTTTTAAGCATTTCTTTTATTTTCTTTTAAAAAATGTCATTTTCTTCCATTTGCTGCAAAAAAGAATATCTTTTAATTAATAAATAAATAATTTAAAATACAAAAATTTAGTTTTACACGTACCGGAACAGAAATCGACAAACACTTTCGTTTATTCTTGAGTTCAAAACCAGATCCATCATTTCCAATAATGCTTCTAAAATCAGGAATTAAAATGACTATTGAATCTCCTGCAGGCTTAAAAAACAACCTTAAGCAAAACTTTGGCCAAGGTGGTTATGTTAATAAGCGAATAATGGAAAGTCAAGAATATGGACCTCATTGGAAACGACTTTTATTCAATCTTGGATTCATTCATGCGTTAATACATGAGAGAAAAAAATTCGGTCCTCTGGGCTGGAATTTACCTTACGAGTTCAACAACTCGGATCTCGAAGTTGCCATTCTTCAGTTACAATCAATTTTGTCAATTTCGCCAAGCACTGTGCCATTTAACGTGTTAAAATACATTACTGGTGAGGTAATCTATGGTGGAAGAGTAACCGATGACTATGATCGTCGATGTCTCTTGAGTATTTTAAGCAGATTTTTTAATGAAAAAGCAGTCGAGGATGTCTATTTTTATGGCGATCATGAAAGCTATAAAGCACCTGCCCGAATAATTGACCACTCTGGTCTAATTGATTTTATTGATCAATTGCCTGATGAAGATGATCCCTCAATATTTGGAATGAACGAATATGCTGAAAAAATGCTTCGGGCTACCCAAGCCGAGTTTTTGATTTCATCAATATTGTCCATGGAACCTCTCCAAGCTGCTAGTTCCCAAATTGAGTAAAAAAAATTTTTTAATAAATATTTTATTTTTTATTTTTTTTTTAAAGTGATTCTAATAATGAAAATGATATTATACTCAAAATTTGCAATGACATCACATCTACTCTACCATTGCAGATAGAACCCAATTTTACCGGTTTTAAAGGAAAACATATGACTTTTGATGAAGCTCTTGAAAAATTGTCAGAAAAATTGTCCGATTCGTTTTATGAAAATTCAGCAATGAACACTATCCTACGCCAAGAGATCCAACGCTACAATTACTTACTCAGTGTTATTGCCAAATCAATAGCAGAATTGGTAAGAGCCATTCGAGGCGAAATAATGATATCTAAAAAAGCAGAGAGTATTTTTTATTCGTTTTTGATGCAAAAAGTTCCACAAGCATGGGACTCGTATGCTTATCCATCACTCAAACCTTTGGCTTCTTGGATCAAAAATTTGCACAAACGAAGCCAATTTTTTTCCCTATGGACCAGAAACACAATTTTATTTGTTGAAGATTTGCTTCAGAACAGAAATCCATATTCACTTTGGATATCTGGTTTTTTCTATCCACAAGGTTTACTTGCCGCAATATCCCAAAACTATGCAAGAAAATATCACACATCAATCGACTCTATCGAATTCAAATACGATATTCAGAATGATATCTATGATGAAAGTGGAACCAATGTCGAATGTCTGTTCGATCCAAACGAGACAAGATTCAATTTGGATCAAGATGGAATACTTATTCATGGATTTTTCATTGACGGTGGAAGATGGGACCGAGAGCAAAAAATTCTATTAGACTCACCCATTAGGTTCACTCGATTGCCCCATTTTTTGTGCAAATTAACCAAGGTTTGACATTCGAGGCAAAATAAAAAACTTAATATAATTTTTTTTCTTTAAAGAAAAGCGATCAAGAAAATGTGGCCGAGATGGAAGAAAAAAATTACAAATATAAATGTCCCGTTTACCGTAATTCGGTGCGAGCGGGCAATTCAACAGACCAAGCTAAAAATTATGTCACTTCAATTGAGTTAAAGTGTAGAGAAGATCCTGAATTTTGGGTGCTCAGAGGCGCTTGCATGATTCTTCAAAATGATGATTAATTAATTGTTATAATCTCTTTGATTTATTTTTAAATAAAGCAAAAATTTATTTAATAAAAAAAGCGTGTAAAAATTTTTTATTTTCATATTTTTATTTCATATGTTAAACTGAAAAATTTTGTTTAGAAAAGAAAAATGAAAATTTTGATCCTATTTTTTGCTCTGAATTTATGTAATTACGTTTATTTGTATCCAAATGGAGCGCCTTTGCAGCAATGCGACAAAATGATGCCTGGACATGGAGCTACACCGTTAGATGACCAACCACCATACCAAATTATTTATTTACCGAAAAATTCAAGTGGAGGATTTGATGGTAAAAGTTTGAGTTTGATTAAAATAGCTTTAGTTTTATGTTTAGTCAGCATCATATCGCCGGACATGACCCGATTTAAGGGTTTTCTCATACAAGCCAGAGGTAGATGGGATGGAAAAGCGATCGGCAAATGGCAAACTAGAGTTCCCAATTCTAAAACAATCGACTGCTTCGGATTTTCAGATGTAGCACAAAATTAATTAATTGAAAAAGGCTATTGACTAATTTGAATTTTTAGAGTGCTGTTACTCACAATTGGCATGATGATGATTTAACCAGGCACTATTTTCAAGGAGTAACATTCACTTGGGTTCCTCCATACAGTCGAAAATTAAATCGAGTCAAATTTGTGTATTTTATTTTTGGACTTTTTTTATCTTAAATTTAATTTTAATTTTTAAGGGCAACCATTGTTCAAAGTTTTAAGAAAATTTACTACAATGTTTCCTCACAAATGATGCTCAAGTCTTTTAAACTAACTCAATTAAATTAAAAAATTTATATTTATTTGTTTTTTTTTTATTAATTATTATATTATAAAATCTATTCTAAAAATCAGCAAAACTTGACAGTCTCTCTAGAGAACATGAAACCAGATCCTTGTATTGGCAAAATTTTGTTAATCTCTTGTAAAATTTTCTTTTCACCATCCAAAACTTTACTCGATTCCCTTGATTAGAATAAAATTTATTTAAATTATTTATTTTATTTTGATAAAAAATAATGTTTACCTAATTTGAAATTTGTTCTGTGACATTTTGACGCACAATTGGTACGGATCATGATTAAAATCCGTGTTCATATCAAAATCGACTAAAAATTGAGTTTTTAAACTTGTATGAAAAGTATTTAAAATATTAAAATTGTTGATTAAAATCAAATTTTGTTCGTTTATGAAGCTGGCTCTTGTTTTAAGATTTATCTTGGCATATTGATTCCACAAGCTTACATCAGTAACTCCCTCTATATCTATACCCAAGGTACCCATGTTTTCTATTCTTAAACTCATTCCATTAGACAAGAAAATGTATTCGATTTGATCATTGACTAAAAAATTTGAGTTAAACAACGAAGTAAGTGATGTTGGTAGAGCCCAGAGCATCGATATCATCGAGGCATATCCTTTGAACAGCTCGACAATCTTGAGCTTTTGACCCATGATGCTCAAATGAAGAGAGCTTGTGGGATCTTTTCTTTCTTCTTTTTTTTGTTTAAGCTTTGCAGAGAACGAGCTCAAATTATCTGCATATAATTCGACCTTAAAAAATATCATTTTTTTCTTATCTAATAAATTTTATCTTACTTTTAAAAAATCAAGTCGTGAACTGTTATTTTGCTTAAATGACACCGAAAAGTCAAAATTTCTCAAATAGCCATCATCACTCATCAGCTGATTTAAATTGTATCCCAAAATTCCACTCGGATACGATTTAATCGAACTGCTCATTGAATTACTAAATCCATTCTGGACTAGAAAATCAAATTGATTTACCAGCGAACTTTGATTTAAATAGTGGATTAATTTTTCCCTCAGATTTGGCTTGTTGAAAATTAATTTTTGAATAAAAATCAAAAATTCATTAGTTTTTTGATTTTTTTTAATCTCCAGCTGAATTGTATGAATAAAATTTTTAAAAACATCTTCATTTTCAGCCATTTCATTTGGATATTTATCAGCTAGAACATTAAGTGCTTCGATTCGAATGTCTTTATCCAACAAATTTGAAGTAAAAATTTCGAATAAAAGGAAAAAAATATCTTTTCTCGTCCCAATGTCTAAATAATTAAAAGTTTTTATTGAAATAAGACAAACTAGTGGTTGTTTTGAACAATTGGAAATTATTCTTTCCAAAAATAGTTCTTCAATTTGATCAGATTTGGAATTTCTTACTGATTCCAGCAAGGTAACTATACATGTTTCGCTTTTACAAAGCAAAATTTGACTTCTAGCCTCTTCCAAATATTTTTGGTCACTATGATATCCAAGCGCCAGAATAGACTTATCTCTGATGTCAAAGAGAGTTAACTTATTCCAATTTGAATTGATAATTCGGATCAATTGGTTGGCTTTGTGGTTTTGATGGCTCATTAATGAACTATAGAATAGAAATTGTTCGATTAATTTAGATTCTTTTTCACCCAAAATTTTATCATCAGTTTTAAGATTTTCGATGTCCAAAGCTTTGCTAACAGAGCTAAGAGCTGCTTCTACCCCACTAGATAAGTATGCTTCGAGTAAAAATTTAAAATTTTTTTGTTTTTTTGTCGAATCTTTAAAGATTTTATCTAATAGTTTAGAATTTGAGTGCAGATATTTTCTGATTTGTTTTATGGTGTTCAAAAATGTCTCACTAGTTTCTAATGTACCTAGTTTGAGAGCTTTGACAGTCTTTCTTAATTCTTTGTCAAAAAATTTCTCAATTTTTGTCTTTTCTTCCGGGTCATAGGACAAACCAGATATTTTAGCATCATAATTTATCGTTTCATGAACCAAATTTGTCATATCTCGTTCAATTTGCAGTTGGTATTGATCAAAATTTCTACTTGTCTTTTCAATTGAAGATAGAATTAGAGACTTTCTAAAAAATATTTATGAAAATTTTTTTTAATCATTAATTATTTACTCAATTTTAATGAAATTCGAAACACTTGGATTTAGCTCATTAAAAATTTGCACATTTTCTACACTTGTCGAGCTGTTAAGACAACTTTTGACCACTATTACTTCTGATTTGATATCTCTGTCAATTTTGGTATTCAATATCTTGAAAAAAATTTGTAAAAATTATTCAAAAATTATTTTAAAATACAAATTTACTTTTTGATCACGTAAATGTTGACCTTTTAGCCTAAAATTATTTTCACAATTAAATTTATATTTTTTCAAATGCAGAATATCCGAGCTATTGGTCAATATTTGGGTGCTAGTGTCACATCGGGCAAAAAAATCATCCTAGAAGAAAAGATGAAAAACTCATAAATAAAATTTAATCTAGCAACCTTTTTTGTTTGATCAATGCCAAAATCGAACATATTTAAAATACTTTTTTTCAACCATATCGATGCTTGTGAATCATTTTCATCAACTAAAATGGTGTTCTTCAAAGAACCATTTTCGTATTCAAAAGCAATGGGATATTCTATTAAATTTTTGGCAAGTGGTTGGGTGAAGCCAAAATTTCCGTCAACACCGACCACTTTTAAGACAACTAGATGATTATTTTTTTGCACCAAAAGATCCAATTTTGAGGAATAATTTAGACTTATATCCTGAGACTTGAGATCGATTTTTGATTCAAATTGGTAAATGTAGTCAAAGCCAGACTGGAAAGCAGCGTTATGCTGTACCAAAATGGTCCAAATAAGCACAATGAAGTACTTGGGATTCATTTTAATTCTACGTGTACAATATTCTAAAACTAAAATAAAAATGTATTCCTATTCACTTAAAATAGAAGAGATAAGAGAAGGTATAGATAGTGGACTTAGATAAGAATAGATTTATTGATAAAATCAAGTGTTTTTCAAACATTTTATTTTTTAGAATTTTTAATTTTTTTCTTTTGCTTTGTCTTGTTAATGTTGAATTTTTTAGCAGATTTTGAATTTTTTGAATTTTTTCTCGATTTGAGGTAATTTTTTTTAGCTTTTGTGTTCGAAAGTTCAACTGCACGCTTGTGTTTTTCCAATTTGGTAAGACGTTCATTAATTAAAGAACATTCTTTTGATGCTTTTACCTTTGCTTGGTTTATTTCTGCATCTGTCTTTTCAGAATGAGTCAAATTTTGCTCCTCGTCAGGAAGCGTGATTGGTTTTGAGCTGGAAAAATCACTGATTATGATCTCATTGTCGCCAGTATCGATCACATCACGACTCGAAACTATCACTTTATCATTAAATAATGGAAGACCGGCCTTTTTGCGCTCATCAAGTATAGACTGAGCTTTCTAAAAGAAAAAAAAAATTTAATAAAAATCTTGAATTAAAATATCAATAAAGCTATATACAAGTTCCTTTTGGCGCTTTTTTTCTTTACGGATGGTCTGGTCAAGCTCTTCTCTTGCTTTTTTTTTTCTTTCTTGTTTTCTCTTGCGGAATCCAAGCAAATAATTACTATGAAAAAAGAATAAAGAAAATTAAAATTAGATTTTGAAAAGTTACGCTCGTTCCTCTTCATTGAATACGATCTGACTCTTGGTATTCTTGATTCTACTTTTACCCATTATATTTGTATTTAGATTTGAAATTTTTTTTTGAAATGAAAAAAAATATACTTTATACCTAAATAATTATTAAATTGAGGTAGAAGTCAAATTTTTAGTCTCAATAAAATTAAATAAAATCTAAGTACAAATTAAAAAATAGCTAAATTCAAATCGAATTAATGTGAAAAAAAGAGAAAGATTCAATTTTAATTCTATTTCAAAAAAAAAATTCCATTCTAATCTAGGAGAAAGAATATCGGTTAGAACAAGAAATGTAATCCATCAACAATATCAAAATTAAGAAAAAAATAATTTTAACAATTTCAAAAATTTTTATTAAAAATTTTGTTCTAACCTTGTAAACACAAAAAATAAATTAAAAAAAATTAAAAATACAAAATTTATAAATAAACATATTTTCGTAAAATAATCAATCAGTTTCATTTAAAACAGTGGTTCTAACAAGCATTTCAGTTACTGAATATGGATCACAATTTGATGCAGGACGTCTATCTTCCAAATAGCCTTTCTTTTCTTCGCCTACACTTCTCGGTATACGAATACTGCATCCTCTATTGGCAACACCAGCACTAAATTCAGCAATAGAAGATGTTTCATGATGTCCAGTCAATCGTCGACTGTTGTCTAATCCTCCTTTTGGATCATAAACCTGAATGTGTTTCTCGTGTCTCTTGGCCAACTTTTCAATTGCTTCTTCTATTACTTTGATGCCTCCTTCTTCTCTCATTTCTTTTGTCGAATAGTTTGTGTGTGCACCAGCTCCATTCCAATTGCCAGAGATCGGCTTAGGATCAAATGTGACCACTATTCCAAACTCTTCAGCCACTCGGTGCAATATGTATCTGCCCATCCACAAATGATCACCAGCATTGATGCCTTCACATGGTCCCACTTGAAATTCCCATTGAGATGGCATCACTTCAGCATTTATTCCACATATTTTGACTCCAGCGTACAAACAAGCCTTATAATGAGCGTCCACTACATCACGACCATATGATCTATCAGCTCCGACTGAGCAATAGTACGGACCTTGTGGTTGTGGGTAACCATGCGGTTTTGGCCATCCAAAAGGCCAACCATCTCTGTCCATCAAACTGTATTCTTGTTCTATGCCAAACCAAGGCTCGTTCTCTTTGGCTTTAACCATGGCATCTAAACATGAAGCTCTCTTGTTTGTTGCTGTTGGTGCCTTGTCATATTTGTATGTTTCACACATCACCAAGATATTTTGACCAAGAAGAAATGGATCTTTGAAAATGGACACTGGTTTTAGGTAAACATCTGAATTAGATCCTTCGGCTTGGTATGTTGATGAACCATCATAATTCCACCATGGCAATTCATTCGCTTCTTTTGGTGTGAAATCGACTGTCATTGTTTTAGATCTGAGATTCTCGCCTGTACCATCTATCCAAATATATGTTGCCAAAACTTTATCATTTGGTTGAGGCAAGTCCAAGTACTTCTTCAATACATTTTTGTCCGTGGCAGACGGATTGGCTAGCATTGGATTTGATGACATTTTTTTTTATAACACTTAATATTCTAAAATTCCGAATAAATTTTTTTTATTTTTAATATCCTTTAGCAAATGCTTTTATACCTAAAAAAGACCTAGGAAAATTTCTAGCAAATAACCTAATAAGCATAATTTTTTAATAAACACTACGTTTGTTGAATGTTACCTACTATTGAGTCTATATTATATGCGCATTTAACAAAGCTTAAAATTTGAAAACAATTTTAACTATTATTCAATTATGCTTTTTAAAAATCGTATCACTTTTTCACAACGTGATGAACTTATTTTCCAAGCATTTACATTCTAGACAATTTTTTTTTTATAATAATTTCTATTTTTATTGTATAAACTAATATTGCGTTTATTTTGGTTCTCTTAAGTTTCTATACGAGATCACGAAGTATTAGAATGATAATCAGATCACGTAGATCAGCATGAAATTTTCGATTTTATTTTCAGTTTAAAGTCTAATTTAAAATGACTAAAATAATTCAGAATTTTGCATAATAAAAAATTTTCCAAAAAAATTGACTGGTAAATTTTAAAATTTATTCTTGGATCTCAATTTTTAATAAAAATCTACTTTGCATCATTTAAAAAATATACTCTATGTAATTTAAATAATTAATGATGAGCTAAATTACAAAATAAAAAAATTAAAATTTTATCTAACTTTATTAAAAATAAATAAAGTTAAAAAAATTATTGAAATTAAAATTTAACTCAGATTTAAATTAATTTCATAACTAAATAATTAAATGAGTTTAATTTTATTTCAAATCCAGGCCTGAGTTTATCTTCTTGAAAATCACAAAAACCCACCGATTGCCATTTTTTCTTCAAACTATTTCCATTATGTTTCATAATTTATATATAAACTTCATACTTAAAAAATTATTGAGGCTAAAAAAAAATTCAGATCTTGAAAAAAAGATAACATTCAGCAACAAAATATGATATGTGGCATGATTATTGACCACTTGATTTATCATCAAGTCGATTTTTTAAGAGGCCATTTTGATTTTTTTAAAAGGTCAATATAAAAAAATGCTGTGTCAATTAAAATAAAGATAAATTTTTATTGATTGATGAATTTGTCTGAAATTTAATTTTTTATGGATAGAGATAAAATTTGAAAAACATGGGAAAATGCGTGGATTAAAATTTATCTTTGAACAAAATAAAAGACGCCAAAATATTAAAAAAATAATGCATAAGCTTAATAAAAGTAGAATTTGATATTTTATCAAATATGTGATTAAAAATATCCTAAACAAAGTTTACCACATTTCGATTATACACGATAAAAAAAAACTATATAAACAATTTACAATGGCTCTAATTAAAAAAAAAGATAATAAAGAATATGCTATGTGCTATTTTATTTAAAAAAAGTCACTCGGCAAGCATATGATTTATTAACTTTTAGTCAGCATTTGTAAATATAAAATAAAAAAGTATATAAAGAAAATAAATATGAAAAAAAGAAAAACAAAAATTTACCTTATAAAATCCAAAATTTACTTTTTGATTAAAATTAAACATTTTAAAGAATATCAAGATGACCTCAAATCCAATGCTAGCCAATCCGTCTGCCACGGACAAAAATGTATTGAAGAAGTACTTGGACTTGCCTCAACCAAATGACAAAGTTTTGGCAACATACATTTGGATAGATGGTACAGGCGAGAATCTCAGATCTAAAACAATGACAGTCGATTTCACACCAAAA
Organism: Brachionus paranguensis; assembly: GCA_016802215.1. NCBI lineage: Eukaryota > Metazoa > Rotifera > Eurotatoria > Ploima > Brachionidae > Brachionus > Brachionus paranguensis. Next base: position 1,892,429 of record JAESIX010000016.1, on the reverse strand, counting down.
GAAGCGAATGAATTGCCATGGTGGAATTATGATGGTTCATCAACATACCAAGCCGAAGGATCTAATTCAGATGTTTACCTAAAACCAGTGTCCATTTTCAAAGATCCATTTCTTCTTGGTCAAAATATCTTGGTGATGTGTGAAACATACAAATATGACAAGAAACCAACAGCAACAAACAAGAGAGCTTCATGTTTAGATGCCATGGTTAAAGCCAAAGAGAACGAGCCTTGGTTTGGCATAGAACAAGAATACAGTTTGATGGACAGAGATGGTTGGCCTTTTGGATGGCCAAAACCGCATGGTTACCCACAACCACAAGGTCCATACTATTGCTCAGTCGGAGCTGATAGATCATATGGTCGTGATGTAGTGGATGCTCATTACAAGGCTTGTTTGTACGCTGGAGTCAAAATATGTGGAATAAATGCTGAAGTGATGCCATCTCAATGGGAATTTCAAGTGGGACCATGTGAAGGCATCAATGCTGGTGATCATTTGTGGATGGGCAGATACATATTGCACCGAGTTGCCGAAGAGTTCGGAATAGTGGTCACATTTGATCCTAAACCAATCTCTGGCAATTGGAATGGAGCTGGTGCACACACAAACTATTCGACAAAAGAAATGAGAGAAGAAGGAGGCATCAAAGTAATAGAAGAAGCAATTGAAAAGTTGGCCAAGAGACACGAGAAACACATTCAGGTGTATGATCCAAAAGGAGGATTAGACAACAGTCGACGATTGACTGGACATCATGAAACATCTTCTATTGCTGAATTTAGTGCTGGTGTTGCCAATAGAGGATGCAGTATTCGAATACCGAGAAGTGTAGGCGAAGAAAAGAAAGGCTATTTGGAAGATAGACGACCTGCATCAAATTGTGATCCCTATTCAGTAACTGAAATGCTTGTTAGAACCACTGTTTTAAGTGAAACTGATTAAATTTAAATCCTCTCTCAGCTTTTTGTAATTATTTTATTTTAATTTTCGTTGTCTAATAAATTTAACTAATCTATAATTTTTTAGAATTCGACCTAAATTATTTTAGAAAATTATCTTTTTAAACCTTAATTCAAATCATTTAAATTAAAATCAAGATCAACCTTTTGCTTAAATTCAATTACTAATTCACTTTGATACTCAGTTATATTTTGTCCAAAACGAATGCATCAACTTTTAGACATTCCGTTCCATTTAACTTTGAATTTATAGATATTTAGTCGCTATCATTCTGTATTAAAAATTGATTTTATGGACAGTTTTATAAAAAAAGTTTTAAAAAATATTAAAATTTTATCTAGCATGTTAAATAATTCTAGCTTGTTGTTTATTCTTGGACTTTTTAATTTTTTTAAGCATTTCAAATGCTAAATTATTTTATTTTTTAGAATTTATATTATTGTTTAATGAAAAATAAAGTGATTATTTTTATTTCTCATTCTAAAATTTGACCGAATTTTTAAACAAAAAGGTAAAGAAAAATATTTTGATTTCATTGAATTTTTAGGAAAATTTAAGCCCTTGAGTTAAATGTTTTTTTATGTTTATTATTTTTTTACCGGCTCAACTTACTAAAATACTTTTTTAAAGCACATTTTTTTTTTGTTAGATAAAATTCTAACTAAAGATTTATATAAAAATTAATAAAGGGAACATATTTTTGTCAATTGTAATATTTAAAGAATTTTTCTTTAATTTTTTTTAGAAGATATCCAAATTTAAGAATATTATATCAGTAAATAGTTAATCAAAATCAGCTTTACATAACTAGAATTTTTATTTTTAGCAAAATATCAATCATTAATTATTTTAACAAAAAACAATATTTCGCAAATCAATCTTTTAATGAACTTCACAAGAGAGTTTCTAGTTCAAAATAATTATTTAAAATCAAAAATTGAACTAGAAAAGAAAATATTATATAAAAAGAGAGTGATAGAGACATGGTTTGGGTTACAGGGGGTGTTACAGTGACCAAGCACCACTCGTTGTTTTCTATCAAGCAAAAATGATTTAATTCAACTGGGTAAATTTCCTGGAATACCATAATTTTCTAACTTTTTAGCTAGCTTATGATGACTCACTCGGTAAAACGCTTTTGAAAAATCAGTATGTACAATATCAATATTTTAAAATTTGATATAATTTCATTAAAAATACATATTTTTGAATTAAAAATGTAAATTTTGGTTTAAATTTATTTTTAAAAAATAATATATTCAAAATTTAATTTTAAAAAACGAAGATTATTAGAAATTAACAAAAAATTGTCAATTTTTATTTTTATTAAAATAAATAAAATTGCGATTGTTTTCGTAAATATTTGCTATTTCACTTTTTTCACTTTTATTTTACGTGAATTATCGTCAAATTTTGATCTAATATTTAGTTTAATCTTGGAATCAAATCATCACTGTAAAATTTACAAATTCGAAAATAAATTGAACTCCATCTAAAAAATCTACAATTGTATCCATAAAAAAAATTTCAATCAATTTATTAATAATTTTAGAATAGAAAAATACTAAAATTAAATATTTTAATATTATGTTATAAAATATTTTTTTTCTATCGTAATAAAAATAAATTTTAAATAATTTATTGTGAAAAACGTTCTAAAAATTACTAAAGATAACTAATTATTAAAGTCAACAAATAAAATATTGATTAAATATTTTACTAAGATCACTATTTTCAGATCAGATCAATTACGACCAAAAAATACTAATGAATTTATTGAGCAACATGTCAACTTGAACAAATTCTATCTCCAAAACTTGATTCAAATCATCATAAACAAAATTGTCATACATTTCACCATTTATTGTCACCATTTTGACCTGTTTGTCAACGCCATAGACTTTAACGTGTCCTAAAATCATCTTAGCGTCATATCCTTGCCTAACTCTGCTTATCCCAAGTCCATTCTGGTCTGCCATAAAGTTAAAGTAGTTGAACATTTGCTCATCCACAGAGCTTAGAGATTGTCCATCGTCCCAATAGAGCGATCCAAACGCATACTTGTTAGTTCCATTTTGTTTGAGTGCAACTAGAAGACCGAAGGGGTTTTTTCTCGATTGAGCAGTGGTGAGTCCTGGATGCTGAAAAGGCACCACATAGCCACCTCTTACGTGAACATTGATGTCAGTAATTGGAGCTTCTAGATTTATGTACTGTCCTTTGGATATGTCTAGTTGGTGTCCATTGTAAAAATCATACCAAGTGTCGTTGGGAAAGAAGCCGACTACATGCTCGACTGCCGGCTCTAGGACCGGTGTGACCAACAAAGCCGGTCCGAGCATGAATTGACGATCTATGCGGTGTGTGGGCAACTCGTGCACAAACTCAAAGAACATGGGTCTGACCACAGTTTCACCAAATTGGCTGCTTCTATAGAACAAGTAGTAAAAGTAAGGCAATAGAGTGTATCGCGTCAAGAGCGCCTTTTTGATTATGTCCTGGGCCACTTTGCCAAACACAGCCGGATCTTGATCTCTGCTCACATCGTCATTATGATTTCTCATGAATGGATAAAACGAGCCCAACTGCATCCATCTGACACACAATTCCTCATTTGTGTCGCCACTAAACCCGCATATGTCCGAGCCAACTTGGACTATGCCGAACATATTGAACGAAAGCATGTTCGGTATGGAATAGTACATGTCGTCCCAGGTGGCTCGGTTGTCACCGGACCAATGGGCAGCGTATTGGCCGGTGCCGCCGAACGAAGACCGTGTTAGAATGAATGGTCGCTTGTTTTTGATAATGGAGCGCAGAGCGTTGTATGTGGCAATGGCTTCGAAGTGGCCGTACAAATTGTGCAAATTGTAGTGGTTGGACAAGTGCTGTTGGGCGCTGGGGCACACAGTCTTTGAGCTCAACGCTCCGCCGATCACTTTGGGCACATATGGCGGGTTATCGTATTGATTGCCAGCGCAGCCGTGCACACTTCCGTCAACAAAGCTCGACGGTTCGTTCATGTCTATCCAAATGCCGTCGTAGGATATTTGATTGTGGAAATTTTTGGCCTGTTCGAACCACCACTTTGACGTGTTTGGATTGGTGAAGTCGGGAAATACTGTGGTGCCTGGCCACACGACGCCGATCAATGGTTCGCTTCCATTCAGCGGCTTTATGAACACGTCTTGCTGCAGGCCCGATTCGTACGGGTAGTAGCCCGGCGTGTTGCTTATGGCCGGATCGATTATGTTAACATAGTATTGATTGTGTGCGTGCAAATCTGCTACCACTTGGGGCAAAGAGGAAAAGTTCTGTTTGTCATAGGTCCAGTCTAAACGTTGGCTCATGGCGTCTATGTCCGTCCATTGAACATCGTATGGTATTCGGATGGCTCTGTTTCGTTTGATGACCTCGAACAGTTTTTCTGATGTAAAATAGCCCCATCGGCACAAGTGAAATCCCAATGTGAAATACTGTGGCATTTGAGGCCGACCCACTACGTCCAAATGCTGTGCCACTACCTCGGCCGGACTAGGTCCAAGATACACATAGAAATCGATGATGCCCCCGATGGTTATGAATGTAAGTGCGGGCGTCGGATTCACATTTATGTCCATGGCATTCGAGTTGAGCAAATAGAATCCCATTGCAGTGCCGTCCTGGTCCATGCTCATGTAAAACGGGTGAGTTCCGTACAAATTTGTGTTTACTGTTGGCGGTATGTCCCTATTCCAGAATGTGTATCTGTTCCAGTCGGCCTCATGAGCCAAACTGTCCTGGTGTTCCCCGATGCCGTAGAATATCTTGCTCACTAGGCGAGTCGAAAATTGTATGTACTGGTCTGCATAGATCAACGGAGCCACACTTGTGTCAAATATTAGTCTGCCGCTCGATTTTCGATATATTTTGATAGCAAACGGGTCCTTGTTGACGAATATTTGGTAGTCAGTGTCATCTGTGCGCCTCATTTTCTCATAGGCTTTGTAGTTATTGTTGAAGACAGGCACTTGGTAGCGCTTCTTGGCAGCATCTGTGATTTGAACACGCAGTCTGTTCTTTGTGTCATAGACAATACGCGCTTCTAGCTTCAAGATTTCGTTTTGCCTAAAAGTGGAGTTGAGTTTATGCAGTGAATAGGTGAGAGTGTTGTCCAGAGCTTGACTTGAGTAGACCTGGTAGTCGGGAAAATCGGACGGAAAATAGCAATATGGAGTATTGATGTTGCTATTGTGCTTGAGACCAAATGGCGGCGACCAGCAGCAGCCACGACGCTCGCAATCTTCTTGGTTCGAGCCGTACTCCGGGAAACAATCAAACCGATTGTTGTTATCTATCTTATCGCATTGTAAATCATGCCCGGTTACACAATTTAAAATTATTAAAAATACTCCAATATAATTAAGCATCTATGTTTGTTTAAATTAATTTAATATAAATTGTTCTTCGATTTTGTATTTTTAATTAATGGATTTAAAAAAATATTAAAGAAATTTTAAAGAATGATTTTTTAGAAAATTTTATCACTATAAATAAATATTGGCTAAAAAAGTATTCACATATTTAAATTTATAAACTTAAGAAAAAAAAATTTAATAAAAGTTTGATTAAAAATTACTTTTGAATTTTTTTTCTATGAAATTTTATAAGTGATTCATTCCTTTATCAAAGGTTAAAATACAATCTTAAATATAGAATTAAATTACGATTTTTTATAAAATAAATTCTAGTAAAATGGAAATTCTTTATTATTTTTTAAATTTAGTTAATCGTCGAATTGTGATAAAGGCTCGGGATTTAAATGTTTGAATTCAATCCAAAACAAAATCAAGTCAAAATGGGCTGTGACATTTTTCTAATTCATTAATAAATTGATAATAGTCAAATGAAAATTTCTTTTGATTTTTAAATATTTTTTTGACCTCATATGTTTAAAATTACACTTTTATTCTAAAGTTCGATTTTGAAAATGTTTGCCAAAAAAACTATCTTTTTATGATCATGTATCGAACTTTAGGGTTTATTTTATCGCCAAATAAATAACAGTTAAATTTCATCTGCTTAAATTACAGCTGTTTGTGATAACAATTTTATCAATTTAATCTTAAATTTTTAATTTGTTAAGTTCAATTGTTAATTTATCCTTTAGAAAACAGAAAATTATTGACCCAAAATTATTATATTAATTCAATAACTCAATAAAATATTTTGTCCATCTAATAGAGACCAAAATCAAAAATAAACTTTATTTTTGCTTTCATTTTTCGTGTTCTGTTTTTGTTATGAAAATTTTTTATTTATTTTTAATTTTTGTACTTAAATTAACTTAAAATTTTTCACGGGTACAATAATCATGTGGCAAACTTAGAGGCTGTTAGTTAGGTAATTTTAAAAATATAAATAGAAATAAATATTTCTACTTTATAAAAGTATAAATATTCTACTAAAACAGATGAGATGAACTATTCATATTTGATATTTGATTAAATTTTTTTCATTTTTAAAACATTTAATTAAATATCTTTAGTTTAATAATAAATACTTAAATATTTATTTTGATGAATTTTTTTTATAGCTTTATTCAAATTTTATTCAATTTACTTTTATTTTATCTTTGTTTTTTCAGTCTCATAGGCAATCATTTGGAAATAAAAATAACAGTTAATTTTCATTCAGAACACCGCCAAAAATATTTTTACTTTTTTTGATAATTTTTAAAAATATTAATTTTTTTTTTATTCCAAATATTTTATAAATAAAAGATAGCATTTTATCTTCTACTAAAATTTAAAGAAATAAGTGCACTGTGAATTAAAAAAAAAGAGAACAATAATTAAAAAACTATAAATTCAGTATATTTTATCAACTGATACATTAAATGTATCACCTAAATCCAACTTCTGAAAATAGTATAGATTGAATAATTTCATGCAAATTTTCAAAACATTAAAAAAAATTGAAATAAAATCTGCTGTAACGATCTAAAACTTGTACTGCAAATGATACAAAGCCAAACAATTTTTATTTTACCTATTGCAGAAGACTCCTAAATCTTTGCTAATTTCGAAATTACAAGCAATTCATTAGTAAATTTATTTAAAGCTTTTCACTTTAATTTATTTGCAAAACAAGTTTTTAATCATTAAAGCAAATTTTATACAATTTTTCCTTTATGTATTGAAAATTTGTATGAAATTTCATAATGCTTTAGAATTTTTTTTTAGTATTCATTTTAAAAAAAATATTTTTTCTTAATTTTATAATTAAGAAAAAGAATAAATCAAATGTGAATTAACTCTTTGATAAATCAATCGCTTTGAACTCAAATATTTTTGATTCTAAAATTTTGAATAGAATAATTTTTTGTCCAAACAATCCACATTTAAACATAATTTTTAGAATGTTCATAAGTATTAGCTAATTATTGAGCACTTGAGTAATTAAAAAAAATAATAAAAAATCATTTAGAAATTCAACAGTTGAAATTTGTCTTGATAATTAATAAGAATTTAATTATTAAAAATTTCATTCAAGACACAATTTAAAATGCGTCTTAATTAAAAAAATTTAAAACACTAAAAATAACACATTTATTAAAGAGTTTAATTTTTAGATAACTTTTCGTTCAACATTCAACTATTTACACTGGACGGATTAAATGAACAAAAAAAAGAAACCTACCATACAGTTGATTCATGAGTGCAAAAGAGGTAATGAATCAATCTGATAGAATTCAACAAAGCGATTAGCTATATCCAACAAATAACTAAAATTCATGGTACTTAAAAAATCGAAATTGTCTAATTTGGAATCGACTTTGGCTCGACAATAGTTCACAAGTTCCAATTGAATGTCGTACACTTGTTCCTTGAGCAAGTCTAATCTATTGCTCGAGCCGAACTGGCACAAACAAGCATCCAATTTTTGCATATAATCTAGCTCATGGTTGAGTCGAGTCTGAATTTCGTTCAATACTTTGAACATTAATTGACATTTGGAAAAAAAATCATCCAAAATCGACTCGTTTTGGCTTTCTAAATTTTGGTATTTGGCTAAAAATTTTTCCCTGAGCAAATTATCATTTCTAACTCCTGAATAAAGCTTATTAATTAGTTCCAGATAAGATGTGGCAGTGTCCGATTTAAGTCTGCACTCGTTAATGTAGTCATTTAGGTCCGAATTGGTGAGCTTTTGGCCAATTGCGGGCATTATTCGACTCAATAGATCTAGTTCTGTAGCATTTAAATTGAAGTCAACTAGCACACAAAAACTGTTGTTGTCGCAATGTTTGGCTCTTTTGGTTTTTTTATCCTTATTCTTGCGGATCTCGGAAATCAAGGCAGAGCTCGTCAATTTGACTTTGTCTTCTGGCTTGTTTTTTTTGGATTTTTTTTGGTGAGATTTTTTGCGTCTTTTTCTATTTTTTTTGCCTTCCAAATCAGACTCAATCGAAATGGAAGACATGCTCGAAAAAGAAATGGAATTTTTTTTCACTTTTACTTTTTCTTCCACATTCAAATCCAAATCCATGTCATAATTGACCACTTCGGTATTTTCTTTCTCATTTCTAGCGGGCGAAACTTTTCTGGCAACTTTGGTGTCCACCAAACGGTAGTCGCTGTGATAAGCTTTTGACTTGCGAGGGTACTCGTCCACCCGCATCTTCGGGCACACAAAATCCTCATAGACCAACAAGTCGAGGAGGGCATGCATCTTGTTGGCGCACAGATCAATCAGATGGGTGTCTGGGTCGCAAATTGGGTCGATTGGACACACAAGACGAATAAACTGGTTTAAATCGCTTATTGTGTTGATGTCAAATGAATTTTTGAGTCGGTGCTGAGCGAATCTGTCAAAATAAAGGTCCAGACTCATCCGCAAACTTATCACATATTCTTCCACTTTATCTATGACAAAATTTCTAAATATGAGATAATTTTTAGATTCTTTGACACACTTTTTGCAAGTGGTTTCATTCGATCTGAACATCTTGACCATTTGGTCGCTCTGGGTGACCAGCTTTAGTTTGAGCTTGAGAAGTTTATAGTGCAGCGGATTTTTGTAGTCCCAGATAAAGTTGTCCGAATCCGAAGGATCTATCGGGTTTCTGATTAGCTCCTTGTGCTCAATTGAATAGTAATAGGAAGTCAAATCGGGGCTGTACGCTTCCATGGGAGTTATTTCGTCCAGTTTGCCTGAGACCAAAAATTCGAACACTCTTGCCACATTTTGCCAAAGCGGAAAATTCGGACACTTGTTGCGTCTATCGATTGGGCTCAATGGTCGATAGTAATCGTAATACTCCGCATAGTTTGGGTAGCCACGGTTCATTCTCTTATTGTATTCAATAGCTTTTAGTTGTTGCTCGCGACGATTTTTACTTAAATGCAAAAAGCGTGTGTACAAGCTAAGAAAAATAGCGGTTTTATTTAATTTTTTAAATTAATTTTAAAGACCTTCAAATTTATCTTGCATTTAAGTTGTCTTCGAAAAAAAAATTTTTGAATTTTTAAAGATTTTATTAAAAAAATTTTTTTTTTTTATTTTAGAATTTTTTAAAGATTTAAATAAAATAATTAATTTAGTTAAATGGTTTACTTGCATTAACAAACGAGGTTGGTATCATGATTATCAAGCAAAAATCGACTCGAAGATAATAGACGAAATAAATTTATTCTCTAAATAAAAGCCAAGCTTTAATAAATTTATTTTACCTTAGAATACTATATTAATTGTTATGTTTGTTTTCAAACCTAAATTAAATTAGACAAAAAAATAACCAAATTTATGCATTAATTAAAAAAAAAAAATTTTCTCCTAACATTTTAATACCAAAATTGAAAATTGAAATTTTGAAATAGACTAATTAATTTGAACGGAAATGTTTTGGCGATTTAATTACTCGAACTCGCAGATACCAAATCTTCTTGAAAAAGAGGTCTGTGCAGCAAAAAAAAACAAAATTATTTTTGACAAAAAAAATTTATTTTTAATCTAGGACGTGACATTAAAAGAAATATTGGACGAAGAGGATGTACTGCAAGAATGCAAAACAAATAATGAGAAATTAGTTAATTTGTAGGCCGATTAGACAATTGATTGGAAAAATCAAAAAATTAAACTTTTTGCTTTAAGTTTGATCCGTCCGGAAAATTTGGATCGATTGATCGAAAATTCCATTGAGCTTCCGTCCGATGAAATAAACGAAAAAGAACGATTCAAATACTGTACCATTTCATGTGAATTGTTAACTTCTGATATTCCAGCCATAAATGATTCACTCATAGAAAATGAAGTTATTTTGGAAAAATTGTACTCTTTTTTGGCAAATAACAATCAGGACACAGTCAATTCATTAATGGCCAGTTACTTTGCTAAAATTTTCGGCTGCCTAATTAGCCGCAAGGCTGAACAAGTATTCTTTAAAAAAAATTGCTTTTTTCTAAATTAAATTTTTTCTTGATTAGTTTTTAAGTTTTATTCAAAAAAAAGAAAATTTTTTACAACATTTCTTACAAAACATAAACACATCAGCTATTACAGAAATTCTCTTGCGGTTTTTGACCAATGTAGACACAATTGAGATCCGGCATAAGGTGGTGCAGTGGCTTAAGGACATTGGACTTGTTAATGGACTTGTTGATTTGTTTTCAAGTGAACACTCGGATGAAGTGCATTCAAATGCTTCGCAGTTATTTTCCGATTTAATTCGTATTAGCCGCGATCAAATACTAAACCAGAGAGAGGCGGCAAACGAAGGTTTTGTGTCTGTTAGTGACATTAGCTCAAATGCACAGCTTAAAGATCCCAATCTTAGTTCAATTGATTATTTGCACAAAAATTCTCTTCTAGAACAATTAGAATCGTATGAAAATAAATTTTTTTCAAATTTTTATCAACAAAAATATTAAATTTTTAATCTAAGAGAAGAAATTTTGGACAAATTTTTAAAAACAATCTTGGAAAGTGTTGACAAAACAAATAACTCGCTTCTACAGGGCATTGAAGTTTTCATGACCTTGCTAGAGCCTGTCACTTGGTCGAACGAGTAAGGACAAAAAAATTTTCTTTTTCAAATTTTTAAAATTTAAATGTAAACTCAGAATTGAGATGAACCAAAGCCAAGAAGAGGACAAGCTAAAAAGGGACAAGGATCGCATTGACATTGGTCTCTATTCGATCGATTCAATCAGAAATTCGTGCTTCAAATATCTAAGCCAGCTGAGCGATCTTTTACAGAATTCAAAGCCAAAACTAGAGAATTACCAATTTTCAAACGGAATGAAAATACCCGTAGTCGGCCAAATACGTTTGTCTATTTTGAAATTAATTAATCGTTTGTTAAATTTGTTTGATGACAAAATAAATCAAGAATTGATTCGTTTAGGATTATTGAACTATATTTTGTCAATGATGTTTTTGTATAAATGGAACAATTTTTTACACGTTCAAATTAAGGATATTTTAATTAATTGTTTTCAGTTTGATTTTAAACGGATACAGTCTATGGCTGATCAAAATAGACCTATTGAGCAAATTCGAGTCGAAGATTTGGAAACTAATGAGTTCAAAAGTTTTGTTCATCATGTAAAAATTATTAAAATTTTTTTAATGAATAATAAAAAATTTTTTTAGCTATTTAAAGATTGTAATTTATTTTTGAAATTAGTTCATTTTTGGTCTGAATATTTCGATGGTGTCGAGGAAATAAATGAAAAAAAGTAAAAAAAAAATTAAATTATATTTTTAAATTAATTGATTTTAATTAAATTCTAGAATAATGACTAGTAAACCAAAATCAGTTGGATATGTTGGTCATTTGGCTTTGATAACAAATTTTATTCGCAAACAAACAACTGACAGCATTTATTCGGCATTTATCAAAGATTGTCTTGACAAGTGTAAGTTGTTAATTAAAAAAATAAAAATCTCTTTAAAATTTTATTCCTACTACAATTTAAATTAAGTTTAAATTTCAAAATTAATTAAAAGACTAGTTTTAGTGAAGAATTTTTTTTACAATTGATTATAGAAATTAAAAAGGAGTCTCATTACAAAATGGAGTTTTGAAGTTTCTTTTGATATTAGGTTAAATGTTGCACTTTTAGCAATTTTGAAATTTTGAAATTTTTTAGTATATTTCAAAAAAAAAATTAATTATTTAAATTAAAAATAAAATTATTCTATTATTTTATAACTAATGAATTCACTGAAAAAAATTTAGCAGATTTTACCTTTTTTCTAAAAAAATAATTTCAAATTCATTCTAAGAAAAATTTCTATTTTCTCTTATTTTATTTATAAAATATTTCGACACAAAAATATCCTGATACTGAAATTAACCATTTTCAATCTTTCACAAATAATTTTTATGACACTATTTAAATTTCGAATTTTTTAATTTTTTGAATCTAATAAATATAAAAATGAATGCCTCGAGTACGAAAAATTATTATTGATCTTATCAATTATTTGCTCATTTACGATTAAATAAGTCTAATTTATTTAATTATTATTTATTTCAAATTGATCATCCAATTTTAAATAATTAAAACATTTCCTTTTTTTTTCGAAATGGATTAGGGTTATTTATTTAATTCTAAATACTCTATTAATGACAACAACATAACTTTTTTTTTTACTTTTATATTTTTTGTAATCTATTGACTTTGAGACTGAAAAAAATAATAATATTAATAATGATAATAATTATATCAATTCGCTTTTGAATAAAAAAAATAGTCTTCAATTCAAAAAAATCCAAAAATTAAAAACCACGGTTTGTATTTTTTTTTTAATTTTAAAATTATCACTATTATTATGATTAATTATTACAATTCATTTAAAAGTCGAAGAAAGAAAAAAATCCTATTTGCCTTCAATTTAAAAATCGTGTATAATATAAAGAAAAAGTAAAAATTTTTATTTAGTAAACAAAAATACTGAAAATAGGGTTATTATTAATTAATAATGACAAATTTAATAAAATAAAACAAATATAATTGAATATAAAAACAAAAAATTAGAAAAAAAAATCTTTTTTTAGAGAAATACCAATTAATTAGTTTTTGGAGTCCCTAGAAATAGAGGCTATTTCTTGTAAAAAAGCCAGAGGAAAAGGCATAATCTAACTGTAGATTTTTAGTTTTCTAATATTGGATCTGACTTGAGATCATCTTGCCAGTCTTAGAAGGTTATTCTTGGACATGTAAGTGTGAAAAAAATAATCTTACTTAGAAATTATTTGGTATCAGTGTGTAAAATGCGAAATTAGACTCAGTGAGTCAGTCAGTAGCAAAAAGAAAACACAGCAGACTTCCTGGCTTAAAATATAAAAAAGATAACTTATCTTTAATGAGAATTAATATTTTTGAATAAAAATACCAATTTTGTTTTTCCTGTTTCATGTTTGCATCAATTTACACAATTTGGCTCTTATTTTATTATATTTAATATCAATAAATATAATTATCCCTTACATCAGTATTTTTTTTTGTGCATGAAAATAAAATTGGTAATAATTATATGCCTTTAAAAATTTCAAGTTAAATAATTAAAATGTTTAATATTAAAGTATTTTTATTGATAATTATTAATTTAAATGTCAGAAAATTTTAAATGGTCTACTGACCCTAAAGCTATTTCTTAATCTTGAATAGAAAATTTCTATTAATCTAATTCAGCAAACATGAACAATGGCGAATGATTTTTAATTAGTTCAAGCCATTAAAAAATAAAATTTTAAAGAATGAGCTGTTTTTAAAAAATCCAAATTTTATTTCCTTTAGTTGTCGAGAAAGATTTGGTCGAAACATGGGACGAAATAAATGAGAATAAAATAAACAAATTGAACACATTGAACTCAATAGATCTAGTGCATAATCCATTCCTGGTAAATTTGGCATCCGTGTCAGATGCAGGCGACTTTATCGAGTTACCAAGTGATGAAAAAATGAATAGAAAATTCTCTGAAATGCATCAAGAAATGAAAATCAATTGTGTTCAAGACTTTAGTTTGTCCGAAAGTCATATAGTCAATTTTAGTACTAAACAATCTGGGTAAATTATTTTAAAAATTTTTATTTAAAGGCTTTTTATATGATTAATATAATATAAGGGGTTTTGATAAAACTAAAGCTATTTCATTTAGCATCGACTCCAGTGATGACTCTGCGCAAATGTTTGAACAAGTTTGTCAGCAAAGAGATAATATGAACTTTGGAACATCATGTCCAGACACGAGCAATTTGGAAGATGACATGTGGGTTAAGAAAGAAATCCGTTTTTCCGAAAATCAGACCGAGTCCACTTTTGAGTAAAATAAACTAATTATTTTTAGTTAAAATTTTTTATCAATTTTTTTGCAGCGGTAAAGATAACTGGGCGGTTTTTTCTTCCGAAAAAGATTTTAAATTGAAAATTGAGCATAAGAATATTAATGATGAGCCCACTTCTTGCATAAAAAAATATTCTGAAAAAATATCCAATTTTTCATCATCATCCAGTTCATCTTCATCGGATGGTTCATCCGATTCAGAGGATGATAACCAAAAAAACGTCAATCCTAACAAGTAATTAAAACTTATATTTTATAGATTGTTTATTTTAATTTTCAAAGGCGTCATCACAACAAAAGTCGGCCTATTAAAGAAATGAGACAAAAAATTGATGATGATATATTTAAAGACAGTGTTGCTTTTAAAATAGAACCACTTAAAGTAGATGAACCTTCAAATGAAAATTGGGCTGATTTTGACAAGGTTTTTACCAAAGAGGAAAAAGAACAAACTCTTGAAATAAATGATCCATGGTCAGCGCCATCAACAAATCAAGACAACGCTAATCAGCAATCGGAAAATTGGGCTAATTTTGATAATTGTTAAATAAAGCTAATTTTTTACTAATTTTTGTCTATAGATAGAAAAAAACTTGATGATTTTTTTTAAAATTTATTTTTTTTGTTTCGTAAATTAATAAAATCTCTTGAAAAAACAAATTATAATCATTGTGCTAATAGTCCAAGAACAATGTTTTCTTCTTGTGCTACCGATTTAAATTCTACATTCCATAAATCAGAGTAAACCACTAAAAATAAAAAAATTAAATTTTTTTTACTTTATTTAGAAATTAAATTACATATTTGCCCTTGTTTGATAAAAATACTTTTTGAGGGACAAAACTGTTTACATTCATGAACCGGGATAATTTTTATTTTTGATTTTCCTGATATTTGACAAAATAGAGAAATTCTCAACGAAGCAGGAATATTTAATGAATCATTAGTGTTATTTTTTGATACAAAAACCCATGAATTGGGAACCAATTCCAAATTGCTTGGTAAAAAACTAGGTCTTTGGATTAGTTTTCTAATTTTTTTCGATGTCGATTTTCCACAATTTTCCCACATAACCGAAAAATTGCTCAAATGTTGAGTTTTTTCAAGAGCTAAAATTTTTGTCTCAAACATTTCTTGAATCGTGTGGTCAAAGTAGCACAAATGTTGCTGTGAAATCGGATCTTGAGGATTATTGAAAAGCTCGATTATGTCTTTTAGCTGCATTTTACTTAATTTCCAATTATTAAGTTCATTATTTACAATTACTGGGACATCCGATTCATA
Source organism: Brachionus paranguensis (assembly GCA_016802215.1). Taxonomy (NCBI): domain Eukaryota; kingdom Metazoa; phylum Rotifera; class Eurotatoria; order Ploima; family Brachionidae; genus Brachionus; species Brachionus paranguensis. The sequence continues at coordinate 1,876,846 of JAESIX010000016.1, read as the reverse complement.
AACTATTTTATCAAATAATTTTTTTATTTTTTCATTTTCATATGTTTTGAGGATTTTTTTTCCATTTGATTTTCCACATGCAAATCGACAAACTTTCGCATCAAAGCGGGTTCTAGGAACAAAGTATGGATTGCTCACCAAGCAATTATTTTGATAAAATTGAGTAAAATCAAAAAAATAAGAAGCCTATAAAAAAAATTAATTTTTTTTTTATTTTGATTTAAATAATTACCAGAAGGATAACTAGTCTTAAAATGTATAAAATATAAAATTTAAAATAATCCCAGTTGTATAAAACAAATGCTAGGATTATGAACGATACAGTTATGAAATTCCAGAAATTTCTCCGAAAACATGTATCCGATTCGATTTGATTTACGATAAATTTTGATTTTTTTAAAAATTTGTTTGAAATCTTGGAATTTTTATTTTCAAAAAAATATCTTAATTTATCAAAATTTTTCTCAATTTCATTGATTCTATCTGTATCTTTCATTTTAAATAAAAAAAATTGATTTTAAAATTTTAAAGTAACCAGGTATTAGAATATATTCGAAAATAAACGTTTATTATAATTTATATCAAAAAAAAATCGACAAAGAATTAAATTCTCCAATTGTTAAGTTAACTTAGGTGAAAAAATTCTAATTACTTAATAAAGCAATGCTTACAACGCTTTTTATATTTAAAAAAAAATTTCAGTTTATTATTTAAAATTATTATCATTATTTATTTCAAAAAATACCTCTTAGGTGATGAAAACAAAACACAAAAAGAAAAAATTCTTTTAAAATGAATAAAAAGCAAATTAAAATAAAACATAGATATAAGGCCAATTTATGTGTCTTTTATGAATAAGCTTGCATTATATAAAAGAGATTAGTTTCAGATCTTATACTTGAGATTTAAATATTTTAAATTAGAAAATATAAGTGAAAATGAATTTTTGAAAAATTTATAAAAAATGTTTTTTTTTTAAAGGTATTGGTTTCGACTATTTTCTTTTTTAATGCCTTGTATCTTTAGTATAATAAATTAGATCCAAAATAAATCAAATTTGTTTCAAATATTCTTTAATAATTTTTCATTAATTAAATTATGCAAAAATAAATTTTGTGAATTTTTTGGAAAATTTTGGTAATAAACTAAATACTAAATACTCAGTTCGTTTAGCAATATTTATTGAAAGGCATTAATTTTTTCGAGTAATAAATTTTTAATAAAAATATTTATAAAGAGTAATCGATAATAAGCCAAAAAGAAAAAATTATTTCGACACTGAATAATTTTTAATTAATTTAAAAAAGGTAGTAGATAGAATTTATGATTAAAAGATTGTTTTTTGTGAATCAAGAATTAATTTTAATACAAATTAAATGTTGATATGTTTTTTTTTATTTCTATAATTTTTATTTAAGCCGATTTTTGCTAAAAATGGAAATATTTTTCTTTATTAAAATACGTAGAGATAATTATTTAAATATAATTCTATTCCCTACACTATTCCCTATTATTCTTTTAATTATAAATTAAAAAACAATTGGTAGCAGACAGACTATTTGAACTTCTATTTTATACATTATTTTAAAGTTGATTATAAAAATTAAAATATTCAAAGCTCAATTTTATATTCATTTTAATTTTTGAAATGAAAAACTTTACTTAGTTCTCAAATCTAGAATCTTATCTATAAATAAATGATCGATAGCAAATGCTGAAGTATTTTTGAAACCATAGTTTAATAATTTTCAAATTTTTTTAAATTCATATTTTTTAATCTTTAAGAGCTCTTTGATTTTAATTTTAATTTTAATCAATGAAGTTTTAAGACAATAAGAATTCTTAAATAAAATTTTAATAAAAAAGTGTATTTCTCTTTTTTGCACCTATTGTCAGGACTCTTATTTTTCTTGGTAAATCTAGTAATTTTATATCGGGTATCTATCAGTCAGAGGATAAAAACTGATAAATAATCTTTAATTCTATTTGATTTTAATTTTCGAAAAATTTTTCAGTAATATAAAAAGAAAAAGTAATTAAATTAGTATTTTTTGGTAATTTTAAAATTAACTTAATTTGATATTGATTTAAGTCTAAAAAATTTATCTTTTCATTTTAAATCCAACATATTATAATAAATTCAGGATAATTCGAAACCTGTCTTGGGTGTTTGACCTAATGATCCAACTTTTAGTGACACAGTTCTAATGTTATAGCGCAAGAACCTGGTGATCTCAATTTACAGGTCGTTTTATTTACTTATCTTTTCAGTTTATTTTAACATGATGTTAGTTCTATCCATTATTATTGGAACATGCCACATGATGATAGTGGTCGTGTCGTTTTTGTTCAATATTTTCTTGGCTGGTGTTCATATACTTCTCTGGTACTTGTGATCCTTGATGCTTGCACATAGTCCAATGAATGTAACTGGGTACCTTCTATGTGTTTGTATGTAGACGGTGTAATTTTTGCACTGCCTGCAACAATATGACTAATGTGCTCTCCTTCCTTGGTGCACATTTTACATTTACAATCTATCGGCTGTTTAAGAATATTCTTCTGGTTTTATCTGGTGTTAAGTGCATGATCTTATGCTGCAATGAATTAAGATAGAAACCGCGAGGCCACTGCATAATTTTCAACAAATGGTTTTTCCATTTCTCGAAAGAATTTACCATGCAGTAGTATTAATATTTAAATTTAATTGACTGCACCTCATATTTGACTTTAATATTATAAAAGATTAAAAAATAAAAATCAAAATAAGATTTCAAAAATGGAAAAATTAAAATTAATATGATAGATAAAATAGCATAGATTAATCAAGGAATTCAATCAGGTTCCTGAATTTAGTTTCAGCAGTAGTAGTAATACTGCAACTTGTCGAAAGTCTTCAAGTAGTGGCGCATGATAGCTGAGTGCTATTACATACCTAATGCCGCCACCGTAGTTCAGAATTAATATTAATATAGCGTTCTATTTTTTACTCTTTTGTCACGAGAAGCGCATAAAATTTTATCTTATCATTTATTTTACATTTTAAAGATTCCTTTATAAAATGACATTAATTATTATATTCAAATGATATAAAATTATATTTTTTTCGTTTTAAATCTTACCCAATTTAAAAAATTTGAATCTTCTTGAATCCATCAAATAAATAATTGAAAAATAAACAAATTAATTGTATTATTTAAAAAATCATAGAAATGATCGAATTAATTAATTTCTTCTAAATAAATAAAAATAAACAATTGATCAAAATTAGGCATTGTGAATTTTGGTCAAAAAAACAAAACAAAATATTAAAAACACCAGATTTTTTAAAAATGTACTCATTCAATGAATATTATTTTTAATTTTGCTTTGTCTGGAACTTATCTTTTTTTTGTTCAAATTACTGATAATCTTTTCAAATTTTGAGACTTTTCTCTCAATTTTGCAAATATTTTAATGTCTTAATTTGGATTGGAATTCTAATCAGTTTTTTGTGATTCTTGTTATATTATATGAATTGAATTCTTGTTTGATTTCATTGAGTATGCCTCGTAGTCCAACTTCCTAAATCTTGAGATTGATGCTTGAATTTTTCCAGAATATCTGCTTCGTTTTTTAAAAAATTTCCTCACTAAGAAAATATTAATGGGAGAATTAAAATAAATTTTTAAAGAACCGTAAAGAAGTTTTTATTTTAATTTTTTTGAAAAAATTCTAAAAATTCAATCCTTTTATTTTCAATTCATTCTTTTGCAGGTAATCTAAGTCACTTTTGTCGTACTAAATAATTTTCGGAGAAAATTTTAAAGTTTTTTTAGAGGATATGTTTCTGTATCAGCAAATTTTGTATCAGCTAATACTTTTTTGCAAAACGAGTTTTAATCAAAAAAAGATATTTCAATTTTAAATTTTGTTTTTGTTCTTTGTTGCAAAATTCACCAAGTCCAAATTTTAGCATATGAAAATAAGTGCTTTTCAAATTTTAATTTTTTTTATTTTATTGAATATGAATCTGTCCTAAACCCAATTTCTCTCTTCTTCAATTTACCCAGATCCCTAAACTGATTCGTAGTGAAATTCGTAATAAGATTGAAAAAAATTAAACTAAAATTTGGCCTTAGTGAATTTCGCAACAATAATTATACAAATCTCTTTTTACATTTTGAAAACTTAGTGTCGCTAAGATTTAAAGTCAAAAGTTCGGTATTAAAGTAAAAAATTAGAATCAATATTGAGCCTAAGACATTTTTTAATGGGTAATATGATATAGTAATGGAAATTAATATACTAATTATCTGACATGTTATTTGGTGATAAGATTCTGAGATCTAATGATCCTGATTTCTATCATATGATAGCGACTCATTCATTTTCAATTCAAATTAATGAGCAAATTTTATAAAATAAAACTAATAATACATTCTAATTGATAATGCTTGATCTCTAAAATTTTTAATTGATTAATTGTATAAGGTGATTTTAGTTAAATTATTTTTCTCAAATTTTCTTGTTAAATAAATAGAGATAAAAACTCGTTTAGAATCATGTTTTGTTACTATAACAAATATACATATATATTATCTTTTTAATAAATATATTTTTACTGATAAAATTAAAAAATATATAATTTGATTAGTTTATCAATTAAAATTTTTAAATTTCTTAATTAACAAAAAATGTTGATAAATTTTTAAATGGTATAAAAAGGCTTTAGCAATTCATATTTATTAAATTTTAAAAAATGAATAAAATTTTTGTTCTTCAGTTGGTGGTGATTTGCTTACAAAGTATCAATGGCCAGTCAACAAATTCAACATTATGTCAAAACAAGTATGGCAATTCTTTAAATGGAACATGCAAGTTGGTTGATGATTGCACAGGTGCTGCTCTTGTTGGAAATTGTTCCAACGGTTTTATTTGTTGTATACCTGATAAAGCGCCCATATCAATAGCTGAAAACATTTTCATAACAAGAGCACGTTTTTTCAAGTTTGTTAACCAAACAACAAGAACCCAAGCTTTATACAACTACTTTGTTCAGTCATTGAATTTAGCTAAAGCCAATCAAGTTTATAAAGCGGCTGCTTATTTTTCCCAATTGATAGATGAAAGCAATTATTTCAAAAATCTTGAATCAGGAGTGATTGATAATGACTTGGATGCAAATTTGGGAAATAACGAGACCCAAGACGGAACTAGATATCAAGGACGAGGTGCAATTCTACTCAGAGGCAAAAAAAATTATTATTTAGCAAAATCAAGTAAATATCAGAAAAAGTGATTAAACAAATTTTATGAAAAAAATTTTTTATTTAGGCTTAGGAGTTGATATCATCCAAAACCCTGAAATGGCCGCTTTTCCATCTTTGGCTTTTAGAATTGCCGCATGGTTTTGGCTCAATAATGCGTATGTTATTACATCAAATAATTCAGCTATAAAGACTGACTTGGGGATACTAGCTGATGGAACATATCACAATTTTACTCTCCTTACTTATTCTCTGACAAATAATCTTCAAAAATTAAAGGATCGAACCAATCTTTATGACTCAATTGTTCAAGACACCGGCTATGGCACTATTAAAAGAGGCTATGGTATGAGTTGTAAGATTGGTTCTAATGAGGGATATTCAGTTCCAATATGCTTAATTGGCGAAAACAAGCCCTACTGTGGATGTGAAGGAGAATACGAGACGCGTAGCTGTCCATATGGATTTCTTTCAAATAATAAGTGTCGTGGTTCATCAGTTTTAAAGTGCTGTGTTGAAAAATGTAGTTCTTCACTTGATATTGTGATTTTAATGGATTCCTCAGGATCGATTGGACCCATTAATTTTCAAAAAGAAAAAGATTTTGTCTTAGCTTTATTAGACAAAGTAAAAATTGGTGAAAATGATACTCGGGTTTCTGTTTTAGATTATAACTCAGTTGTGCGTGATGTGGTCACATTTAATAGTACTCAGACAAATGAAACAATAAAAAATCTAATTAACAGAATTGTTTTCAGTGGCGGCGGCACTAATACATTTGATGCTTTACGAAGAGCAAATGAGTTTATTTTACAAGAAGAGAATGGAATGAGATCTATTAAGTCAGGCATACCAAAGGTGGTTATCGTAATTACAGATGGAGGTAGTGCAAGTCTAAATAGAACATTGACCGAAGCTCAAAGAATCAAAGATAGAGGATTCAGTGTAATATCTGTAGGAGTAGGAGATATAAATAGAGTAGAGTTGATCGGCATTGCTTCAACACCGGCTGATCAATACTATGCTGATGATTTTGACAAAATCAAGTTAATTTTGTCCGGTTTATCTAGAACAACATGTCAGCAACCTGCCACGGTTTCAATCGAAAGTGATGTAAAAGCTACTGTTGAAAAAAATACTTACAGATACTACAGGTATTCTATAAAAGAAGCGCTTAATTACACCAATGATACATTGGATAGTTTTACCATCGAATTGGCAATATATGACGGCGAAACAGAGCTGTTTTATTCTTTCGAAGAGGAAACACCGAAAAGTGATGATGAATTTTTGCAAGTTGAAGACACCGGTCCTGACACAAATTTTATTGAAAACAGAACGAGAATAGAAAGAAGTGCCAGAAATGATAAAGAAGAAGCCATAAAAACAAAATTATACAAAATTAACAGACCTCAAAATGGTAAAAATGATATTTTGTATTTTAGTGTCAAAGGTTTAAGTGAATTGAATGAATTTACAGTTTTTGTTCATAGTAAAGTTATTTCAAACCCAGAAACTACGCCAAATGAAATCACGGATACTTCCAAAACTACAATCGTAGAAACTTCTACATTTATAATGACAACCACCGAGTCTTCTTCAACTATTGTTGTGAACAATTTATTCCTATTATTTTTAACTTTAATTCTAATGATTAATTTTCAAATTTGAAATCAATTAAAATAAATATTTTTCTTTTAACTAATAATGTGGAAATTTTATTTCTGGCGATTTTTTTGATTCATTTTGCCAAGCTTATATTTAATTGAAATAATTTTTCACAGCTCGATATTTCTTTTTGATACAGTATTGCTTTGACACAAGGATTTTTGGTAAATTTACATCAATTTTTGAAATTTTACATAAAAAAATGAAATATCACAAAAATTCACGTAAAATCACTAAATTTGGCTAAAGTAAAAATAGGCAAAAAAGGAGTATTTTTGGCCTATTCTGTAAAATTAAATCACGGATACTTCCCAAGCTACAATCAAGGATGCTGTCCAAACTCCTGTCGAGGAGCTTACCCGAATACAAAGATACTTCTACAATTTCAACCACAGATTATTCTTAAAATAATATTTTGAAAAATTCATTCATATTTATTTTACCTTTAAATTTAATTTTTTTTCAAATTCAAATTTCAAGGCTAATCAACAGGCTAGTGCCCTTGTCTAATAAACTGATTAACACTTCATTTATTTAAATTGTATAAAAAAGTTAATTACTTTAAAAAATAAAATAACAGCTTTGACTAATTAAAAAAAATTAAACATTGAAAAATTTAAATCAAATCTTTTAAATTAAAAAAAAAACCTAAAAAAATTAAATTTATTATTGTATATAGAATGCTTGAATGTAGTGAATTTTAACATTGATTCTCTTGACCACAAAGATATTTATCGATCTTGAGTAAAAAAATCCAAACGTTTTTTCTCCATTATTAGATTGTACCATTGTTTCTATTAACTTTTCGCTTTTCCTTTAATTACATCTTAAATTTCTTTGAGTCATTTTTGGATAATTTGTTTTTTTAATTTTCAGGCGAGCTATGATAGTATAGTGTCAATTATAAAAATAAATATTTTTCAAATAAATAATAAAATGGAAATTTTTTCTTTATTTCGACAAGCTTTTGATTGATTAAATTTTTTTATGTGATTCGATTTTACTTAATTTTAAAAAAATTCTAGAAATTTTAAAATATTACAATGTTTTACTTTTTTAATTTTATTATTTAAATTTGTGAAATTATTTTTTAATAATTTAATAAAATTAGGGTTACTCGGTCTTTAATGAAAGGTCACTAGCCTAAAATGCTTAATATTAAGCAATTTTGCTTAATCCGAAAATGAATGCATGTAAAAAATCTGCCTAGTTATTGTACGGTAGGTTAGAATGGCGTGAAGAATGGTATAGAAAATAGCAGAGTTTAATGCATTTAACTGCATTAAGTAAATATGATTAAAATTAAGCATTTTACAGAACTTAATTATCTCTTTTAGTAAAAAAGTTATTTAAACTTTTCCCAATAAAAGATCATATTCAGACAGAAAATAGTTGATGAAAAAAAGGAATTATTATTTATTCGAAAATATATTTGACAAATATTATATTAAATTTTTTTAAACTTAGAAGTTAATTTAATTAGAAAATAAATGAGGAGAAATCGAATCGACAATGGACAAAACAAAACAAAAATAATAACTAAGTGGTTACAAAAAAACAAAGATATTTTTTACATTTTATTCTCGTTTCATTATCTGCATTATATTTGTTTCCTAAAAAAAAATATTAATTCAACAAAACTAATAAATGTAATAATTAAATACCCCTTTAATTTGCCTAATGCACAAATTCAGCTCTTCTGCTTTTTTAATAATAAAGTTCAAAATATCCAAAGAAAACATGTCCATTTGAACTTTGTAAATTTTCATTTTATCATTATTTTTAAACTCACTTAAATTTAAAAACAAAATATCTAACTATTAATAATTAAATAAAAAATTACTTCAATTTTTCGACAATTATTTCCTTATTTCGGTCCAAAGAATGAACCTCGTTTAGATTTAGCTCATTTTCGCCAATTTTATCCTCATTCTTGAACATTTTGGCGTAAAAATTCTTTTCCAAATTTTTATACTTGGCCACATCTTGATCCAACTGTGTTATTTCGTCAGCAATTTCTTTGCTTGTCGGCGCTAGTTTGTATGCTCTGAGAAGAAATTTTCGCGCCCGATCAAAATCCTGCAGCATTCTTAGTGATTTTCCGTAGCGATAAATGGCTTTGGCATTCTGGGCTTCCAAATCAAGCACCAATTTGCAATAATAAATTGTTTTTTTCGGCTTGGCTCGTTTCAGACACACTTGTGACATGTTCAAGTAAAGCTTGAGCATCACTCCGATCCATTTTTTCTCTTCGTCATCGTTGGTAACACAAGTATTGTCCAACAAGTAAATAGCCTTTCGATACTTCTTAGACGCTTCCCTAAAATTTAATCTTTTATAGTTGTCATTGCCGAGCTCTCGCAGGCAATTGCAAATTTTTAAAATTTGATCTAGACTCATTTTTCCTCTTTGTTCGTCGGACGATGCTTCGTAATTGTCGAATGCATTCGCCTCGACAAACGAAATCACCTCTATTTCGAATAAAACCGGCGTTTCTTTTGGCACTCTTGGCTCACAACCAAACTTGCCACAGTAATATTCTGGCTCGAAAATAAATTGAGACTTTTCGTGTCTTTTCATGGTCGACACGGCTATGTCAAGTCCGCGAACAACCTCACTGTTGCCAAGCTTGAATTCAAATGATTTATTTCTTAAATGAGTTGAGTCAAATGGTTCATCATTCATTTCAAAGTAAGCATTGTAATGAATACGGGCTCTACTACCTGGAGTGATTGGCAATCCGGAACCTGGAATAAGAGTTCTTTTTAAAACACCACCATCTTTCAATGGCGACACATCTTCCATTTTTGCTCGAAGTATTTCGAATGGAGTCTTAGAAACGCCATTATCGTCCTGGTCCATAATCACTTCGGGGTTTTTCAAATCGTACACTTTTTTATAGTCTATTTTGTCTATTTCATCATCCCAGTTGTAGTTGTCTTCTTCCTTATCGGGGTCGTATTCAAACTCAATGTCTTGACCGGCCTTCAAAGCCCGGAAATCTAGACCTTTTCCTGTTAGCTTAATTCTGTCTCTCTCGTCTTCATCAGAGTCATAGTTGGAATCAATAAGTTTCAATTTTTGAAGTTCCAATTCAACATTTTCAGGAGTTAATGTGTCAAAATCGGTACCAAATCTATTGTTATTATTAACGTCAGTCATCGTATGTCAGCAGAAAAAAATTTTAATTTAGACTAGAATTTTTTTTTACAAATATCTGTTTGAATACAAGTCCACTGAGCTCTATTCAAAATTTAATTTAAGAAAAAATAAGTTTAATTATGAAATTTCAGCTAGATTACTAGAAAACCTTTGATAAAATAAAACTAATATTTTTTATGGACAGAATTTCATTGAATTTTAATATAAATTTTAATAAGGTAATTTTTAAATTTTCGGATAAATAGGTATTTTAAAAGGTAAAATAGGTTAAGACAAAATATTTGCTTTATGAGTTTTTAATTCTGCAGTTAAAGATTGAAATTATTTAGCTAAAAGTTGATGGATAATGAATAAATTTCAAATGCAAAAATTCAAGATTTCAAGTTTTTTGTTAACACTAATATACTCTATACATGTTCTAGTCTTTTTTTATTTAGTCGCTTCTGATCTTTTGCCAAAAATCCAATTTAATCAATGCTTAAAATGTTTTGTTTTCAGATTAATTTCTTTTTGCTAGAAATTTGTTCAACTAAGAATGGTAAATTTTGGTCCAAAAAAACCACACATACTCCTGTTTATAGTAATTTTTTTATTTGAGTTTAGCCAAGACAAATTAAAGAAATCAAAGACTTTTTGGTCACTGTTAAACGAAAAGATGTAAAATGTAATTATTAGTTCAGATTTAAATCAGAGTCCTTAATGATGACCATTTAATGACACCTCTTCATTGAATTCAAAATGTTGAAACTTTTAAATAAATCTGAAAGACTCTGGTCAAATTTTAATTTAAATTTTTTAAAAGTTATCCTTTAAGCGATCAAGATCAAGAAAAATAAAGATAATGTAAAATTCAAAGTCCGATGCAGTCGATTTTTGTACACATTAGTTGTCGAAGATAACGAAAAAGCCGATAAACTAAAGCAATCTCTGCCACCAGGTAATTATTATTTTTTATTTAAACTTTTAGTTAAATTGATGCATAAAACTATCAATAATAATGATACAGGTGATTATTTTATTGCCTACATTGTCTGATTAACTAAAAATATAATTAAACTAAATTTCAGAAAAATTAATTATTTTTTTTTAAGGAATTGATGTAATTGAGTTGAGCAAAAAAAAGAAATCAAATTAAAAAATTAAAATAAAATTTTTAATTTGATTTTATCAGAAATAAAATTTAAAAAAAAATTAAATTTTTTATCTCATTTCCGTTAACTGAATGCATTATAAATGATGACCATTTAATGACACCTCTTCATTGAATTCAAAATGTTGAGACTACAATTTTAAGTCTGATTTAAATGCTTCAGTTTTGAATGATTCACAAATTTTTGATGAAAATTTAATGATTATTTTCATTTCCTTTGCCTAATATGACAAAACATTTAAAAAGTCTAGTTTGAATGATTAGAAAAAATCATATTTTAATCATGAATAAAATGATTATTTGATTGCCTACATTGTCTGACAAATTTTTATAGACTTTTCGTTTAAAGAACCCATATTTTTTATTTATTTATATTTTTAAGATTATTTTCAAGTTAATTGATAAATTTTTATTTTAAATAAAAAATTATATTAAAAAAAAAGAATTTTTTATCTCATTTCCGTTAACTGAATGCATTATAAATGATGACCATTTAATGACACCTCTTCATTGAATTCAAAATGTTGAGACTACAATTTTAAGTCTGATTTAAATGCTTCAGTTTTGAATGATTCACAAATTTTTGATGAAAATTTAATGATTATTTTCATTTCCTTTGCCTAATATGACAAAACATTTAAAAAGTCTAGTTTGAATGATTAGAAAAAATCATATTTTAATCATGAATAAAATGATTATTTGATTGCCTACATTGTCTGACAAATTTTTATAGACTTTTCGTTTAAAGAACCCATATTTTTTAATTATTTATATTTTTAAGATTATTTTCAAGTTAATTGATAAATTTTTATTTTAAATAAAAAATTATATTAAAAAAAAAGAATTTTTTATCTCATTTCCGTTAACTGAATGCATTATAAATGATGACCATTTAATGACACCTCTTCATTGAATTCAAAATGTTGAGACTATAATTTTTAAGTCTGATTTAAATGCTTCAGTTTTGAATGATTCACAAATTTTTGATGAAAATTTAATGATTATTTTCATTTCCTTTGCCTAATATGACAAAACATTTAAAAAGTCTAGTTTGAATGATTAGAAAAAATCTTATTTTAATCATGAATAAAATGATTATTTGATTGCCTACATTGTCTGACAAATTTTTATAGACTTTTCGTTTAAAGAACCCATATTTTTTAATTATTTATATTTTTAAGATTATTTTCAAGTTAATTGATAAATTTTTATTTTAAATAAAAAATTATATTAAAAAAAAAGAATTTTTTATCTCATTTCCGTTAACTGAATGCATTATAAATGATGACCATTTAATGACACCTCTTCATTGAATTCAAAATGTTGAGACTATAATTTTTAAGTCTGATTTAAATGCTTCAGTTTTGAATGATTCACAAATTTTTGATGAAAATTTAATGATTATTTTCATTTCCTTTGCCTAATATGACAAAACATTTAAAAAGTCTAGTTTGAATGATTAGAAAAAATCTTATTTTAATCATGAATAAAATGATTATTTGATTGCCTACATTGTCTGACAAATTTTTATAGACTTTTCGTTTAAAGAACCCATATTTTTTAATTATTTATATTTTTAAGATTATTTTCAAGTTAATTGATAAATTTTTATTTTAAATAAAAAATTATATTAAAAAAAAAGAATTTTTTATCTCATTTCCGTTAACTGAATGCATTATAAATGATGACCATTTAATGACACCTCTTCATTGAATTCAAAATGTTGAGACTATAATTTTTAAGTCTGATTTAAATGCTTCAGTTTTGAATGATTCACAAATTTTTGATGAAAATTTAATGATTATTTTCATTTCCTTTGCCTAATATGACAAAACATTTAAAAAGTCTAGTTTGAATGATTAGAAAAAATCTTATTTTAATCATGAATAAAATGATTATTTGATTGCCTACATTGTCTGACAAATTTTTATAGACTTTTCGTTTAAAGAACCCATATTTTTTAATTATTTATATTTTTAAGATTATTTTCAAGTTAATTGATAAATTTTTATTTTAAATAAAAAATTATATTAAAAAAAAAGAATTTTTTATCTCATTTCCGTTAACTGAATGCATTATAAATGATGACCATTTAATGACACCTCTTCATTGAATTCAAAATGTTGAGACTATAATTTTTAAGTCTGATTTAAATGCTTCAGTTTTGAATGATTCACAAATTTTTGATGAAAATTTAATGATTATTTTCATTTCCTTTGCCTAATATGACAAAACATTTAAAAAGTCTAGTTTGAATGATTAGAAAAAATCATATTTTAATCATGAATAAAATGATTATTTGATTGCCTACATTGTCTGACAAATTTTTATAGACTTTTCGTTTAAAGAACCCATATTTTTTATTTATTTATATTTTTAAGATTATTTTCAAGTTAATTGATAAATTTTTATTTTAAATAAAAAATTATATTAAAAAAAAAGAATTTTTTATCTCATTTCCGTTAACTGAATGCATTATAAATGATGACCATTTAATGACACCTCTTCATTGAATTCAAAATGTTGAGACTACAATTTTAAGTCTGATTTAAATGCTTCAGTTTTGAATGATTCACAAATTTTTGATGAAAATTTAATGATTATTTTCATTTCCTTTGCCTAATATGACAAAACATTTAAAAAGTCTAGTTTGAATAATTAGAAAAAATCATATTTTAATCATGAATAAAATGATTATTTGATTGCCTACATTGTCTGACAAATTTTTATAGACTTTTCGTTTAAAGAACCCATATTTTTTAATTATTTATATTTTAAGTTTTCTTTTAGTAAACATTTAATTTTTATTCAAAATTAAAATAAAATTTATAAAAAATTTTTCTCTAATTATAGCAAATTTAAATAAATAAGAAATTCTTATTTTTTAAGAGAAAAAAAAATTTTATTTTGCCTTTAAAATTATAATTTAAATAAGATGTAAATTTTTTCCTAAAAAACCTATTTACAAATTAAAAACAAAATTTAAAGCCTTAATAAAATAATTAATTGTTCGACTGAGTGTTTTCTGCCTGTTTAGGTGCTATTTTATCACACCAGACCATACATCCAGCAACACTGCTGCGCTCACCTGGAACACAACTTTTTGCTCTATTTTTCTGAATAAATCTCTGATATGTATCCTTTCTAATTTCTCTGTAAGTGTCAGCACCAGTGTCCCCATTTGAATAGTTCATTGTGTAAGTCGATACAGGACGATCTATATTTTTCCTAGCTGACAATAATTTTGAATTAATTTGTCCACTTTGACAGAAATCTTTCTGATAAATGGTTTTTTTAAATCGGTCCCGTCCGGTCTCTTCACACCAAGCAATGAACTCCGGATTCCATCGGTTTTTGTTGATGCTGTCGATTTTTTTTTTGCCCAAACCAGAGCCGAACATCAACGGATTGTTGAGGATGTCTTGGCGATTGTCGTGTTTGGAAAAATTGTGCTTAGCTGCGTCATCGTTTTGGCGCTTTAGGAAAATAACAGGCGGTGATGGTTTCGCTTTTTGTCGGTACAAATTCGACATATCAATGCGAGATTTTGCTCGAAAGTGACCGTGAAACCCTCGTGGGTGCCAGCTACCAATTAAATTGTCAAACTCTTGTTTGGTCAAATATTTCTCCATGCTGAAGTTTTTTAAATTTTCATTTCGCGTTCCAATTAAAAAATAAAGTTGTAAAAAACGATTCAGCAAAAAGATTGAGCCCTTCAACCGAATATAATCAATGAGAAAATTATTTTTCTCTTACCTAAGCAACTAGCAAGAAAAAGTAACTAGGTCTTAGTAAATAAATAGCAACTATATAATATGTACGTAAGATTATTTATATATATATATCAAACAAATTATATAAATAAATTTGCTAATTTGAAGTTTTTAGTTAAATTTCTATGGTTATTTTATTTATGGAAAATTTGTTCTCAGGTATCATGGAATACGATGCTTAAATTTAAAATCTTGTTTTTTGTAAAGCTAAATTGCTTTTGTATCGCTTTACCAAAATAAATTAGAGTCAAATCTTTAAATTTCAGACGCATGGCATTTAATTTGGAAACCTTCCGTTTTGAGTAAATTTTAATATCACGCAATCATTTCTCTCTTTTTTCTGCCTAATTATTTTTTAATTTGAATGAAGCATTTAAAATTTCTCGCGGGGGTTGAACTCACAAAAATTTTATAAATTTTTTATTATGACTGCTTAAATTTTCAAAAATTTTTAAAGAAATCATTTGGAAAAGTTATCATTTTCGCAAAAAATTTAAATAAAAGCAATTTTATTATTTATATTTCATTCTATCTAAAATATAAACAAAAATTAATTAAGGGAAAATATTTCTGTCCGGCATTTGTTCAAATTTTTTCAAACTATTATAATTAACTTTTTAAATTTAAAAATAATATTTAAATTCATTCCCAAATACAAATTATCCCAAATACCACATGTTTAAAGTTTATAAATGAGTTTAAAATGAAAAACTTTATAAAATGCTTAATAATCTGTATACATGATGTCCATGTTAAAAAATTTATCATATCGCTTTTGAAAATTATATAATCTCTGGCTAAACCTAAATGTTCCTGTTGTATTTTTCCAAAAAAAGGACTCATTTCAACATTATTCGGTGTTTTATTTTTCAGTGAGAACATAACTTGAATATCTTAAGTTTGGTTGACTTAATCAATGTTTTAAAGTATACATGCTAATGAAAAAAAAAACAGTCATTAAAGGGCATCTTGAAGTTGATGATCAATTCAAAATATCATTTCAATTCAGAAAGTTTATCTTTAGATATTAAAATAAATCTTTGATCTAATTTAAATAATTTTAATGTAACATGATTAACATGTTATGTAGATTTAAAAAATAAAAAAAATTTGAAAAATATTTTCTCAATCCATTGATAAAATCGATTTTTAATTAATTTAACTAATTTTTTGTAAAGTTTATTTTCATTTTTTTTACTTATTTGTAATTTATTATTTGAATTTTAAAATTAAATTTTGAATGCTAGATACAAATACTTTTGAAATAAAAAAATTCAAATAAACTTTACAAAAAATCAGTTAATACATTTAAATATAAAAATCGTTTTTAACAATGGATTGAGAAAATATTTTTTCAAAATTTTTTTGTTTTTTAAATCTTCATAACATGTTAATCATGTTACATTAAAATTATTTAAATTAAATCAAAGATTTATTTATTATAATCAAAGATGCTTTATATTTTCTATTTGACTACTTTTAATATTATCATCCATTGGAGCACATTGAAATTGAAATAAATTTAGAAAAATTAAAATCTCCATACAATAATATGCCACTAAAGACTCTAGTCAGATAAAAACTTGTTGCCTTGTCTAATGAAGCTGTCAAAATTGGAAAATGTGAAGAATTTGTCAATAATATTTATTTTAATGTGCTAAATTTTAATTATAAAATAAATATTTAAAAAAATGCTGAAAATTTAACCTTAAAAAAAATTATAATCTTATTTTAAATACTGATTAATCAAATGCTTGCTCTTTATAAATCACCTTTTTTAGGCAGCACAGTTTTCTCTTTACGGACTATAGTAAACCTTCGAATGTCATTTCATTTCCGTATGCTTAACTACATAATAGATTGGAAAAAGAGCTTTAACTTAAGCAAACGTAAAGTAATTCATAATGAAATCTAAAAAAAATTACAACTATAGTAAAATCCTTGAGACTTGGGTATCTTAAAAAATATAAATTTAGAATGGGACGAGTAAGTCAATAATGTTGTTTTAAAAGCAAATGTTATTCTAATATGCCCCAGTTTTGTCCTCACTCTTCAAAAAATAATATTAAAAAATTTCAATGAAGAGGAACCAAACTCGCTTTTTTTATTAGAACTAAATACCTTATTCAGTTTTATAAGTTCCACAAAAACATCAGTAGTATTGACTGATTTCTATCAATCGGTCTGCCTCCAAATTTTATAGCTTATTTTCTTTTTAATTGATTTTTTTTTCTAAATTTTACCTAATTTTTAAAAAATTAGTCTATAATCTAAATTTAAATTGTAGCGTAACAGGAGAGGGTTTAAAACGAAGGCAAAAGCTATTCGAACAAAGTCGGGGGAAACCCAAAATTAATAAAAAAAAATTAATAAAAGCTCACAAAACTAATTTTTAATAATTTGTAAATCATTTTGTTCTTTTCGCATAAACAGCTAAAAGAAATGATTTCGCCAATGGAACCACTAAAATTTTCCCTACACTAAAATTTAGTTTCCTCTTGATTATATCCAATATAATATTTTTATTTATCTTCATCTGGCCTTGTCTGGCTTATTAATACTAGACTTATCCGGATAAATTCATGCTACATTAATTTTAATGATAAAGATAAAGATAAAAAAACTAATTTATAAAGTTAGAAACATCAAGTATTTAATTTTGGTTTGGAAAATTTTAGTTTAAATATTTAAAAAGTTTAGCAAAATTTATTTATTTTGAATGTATTGAAAATTCTTGAAAAATAAACTCAGATTGTCTATTCGATGAAATAAAAGAAATAAAATTGATTTACAAAATACACTCATGCAATTAATATTCCTAAATTTAAAATTTTATTTATTTACAAATATAAAATTCCATTTCATCTAAATTTTTAGCTTTCCGAGTCCTCAATCTTCGGAGCAAGATAGTATCTAACATAGCCTTTAGAGTCGCCTTCTTTGTCATTTATTTTGTACTCGACCATTAGTGGCACGTCCTCGGACATAGACAAACTGACTTGGCTGGACAAAGGAGCAGCTTTGGTGAAAAAATTCAAATAACGCAATGAGAATGTCAGAGTAACAGCTTCACGCATATCGACCACAACAGCTTCTTCTTCTTTGTCCACATTGGCGCTTTGGGCCAATTTAATATTGCCATTGCCAAGGTCTCCTTTTGCCGAAAATCTTACACCATCTTTAGTGCAACAAATGATGACCGAGTCGCCTAAAACGCTCAAGTCACGGCAAATTCTGCTAAATTCACCACTTGGCATTTTAATAACACAGGCGTACTCGGTGTCCGGAATTCCTAAATGTTCTGTGTCCAAATTCATCAATTTCATTTCGTAGTCACTAACTCTGTCCTGTTTGGGCGACTCGAACATGAATGTGATGGCATCGGCATCGTCCTCAGCACGGATAGTTATTATGTCATCATTCGAAGCGCACTTCAAAATTTTTGACATTGACGCTAAATTAATTCCAAGTGATATGCTTCTGTCACATCGGTAATTTTCAAATCCGTCACTTTTTAACATTAGAGATACAAGAGCAACGTGAGATGAATCCATGGCTTGAAGACACATGCCGTTGCCACTGCAATCCCAAGATGCCTCATTTAGCAGGTCCTTGATAGACTCCATGACTTTTTTTAGCAAAGATCCTTCAACCAAACGTGCTTCAAACATCGTGAGCGATTTAACGTAATTTCGTTTCTAAAATTTTTTTTTTTAATTTTAAAAATTTTGAGCTTAATTATTTTTTAAAGAAAAGTTTTAAAATGTGTTGTAAAAGTCAGTTCGATGTACACGATAGCGTGAATAGGATCATCGCACTTCAAAATTCAAAAAAAAAACTTAAAAACTTTCACTAGATTTAAATGTTTTTTTTTAATTTAGTTTCATAATAAAATGGCAAAACTTATTTCTCTATTAGCTTTTCTTAGTCTCTGAAAAATTTGAATTAAAAAAAAAATTGGTTTCATTCAATTTACAAGGACTTTCTAGCGTTTTTTTTTTACTCTAATTTACGTAAATTTATTCTTAGCCAAAATTTGATTTTTGATCTTTTTGATTATTTTGTTTGAAAAAAAATATTTTCAAAATAAAATTGGTTTAGTCAAATTTTTGCGCAATTTATGCAAATTTTGGTGATTTAAATGAAATTTTTTCGAAAAGTCTCTGCATGTGATGGCATGATTTTTTTTTGGCTTTATTTTTGATTTTTACATTTATTTTAAATATTGGTAATGTTCATTAATTTTTTTAAAATAAATTCTAGCTCAACAAAAAAAAAAGTGTAAGTAGAGATAAAGTTTTTTGATTAATTTTAAAAGTTTTGGCTTAAATGGAAACGAATAAAAAATCTTGTTTTTTTAACCAAATTTTATTAAAAATTACTTCAGAATAAGTTAAG
This sequence comes from Brachionus paranguensis, assembly GCA_016802215.1. Taxonomy (NCBI): domain Eukaryota; kingdom Metazoa; phylum Rotifera; class Eurotatoria; order Ploima; family Brachionidae; genus Brachionus; species Brachionus paranguensis. Next base: position 1,857,446 of record JAESIX010000016.1, on the reverse strand, counting down.
TGCGAGTAAAATACAAAAGCAAAGTTATAAAAATATTAAATACATTAATTTAATTTAAAAAAAACGCTATTCCATTATTCTAAACTCAATTTAGTTATAAATAATTGAAAAATTAATCAGTTTCATTTAAAACAGTGGTTCGAACAAGCATTTCAGTCACTGAATAGGGATCACAATTAGATGCCGGTCGTCTATCTTCCAAATAACCTTTTTTTTGTTCACCTACACTTCTCGGTATACGAATACTGCATCCTCTATTGGCAACACCAGCACTAAATTCAGCAATAGAAGATGTCTCATGATGTCCAGTCAATCGTCGACTGTTGTCTAATCCTCCTTTTGGATCATACACCTGAATGTGTTTCTCGTGTCTCTTGGCCAACTTTTCAATTGCTTCTTCTATTACTTTGATGCCTCCTTCATCTCTCATTTCTTTGGTTGAATAGTTTGTGTGTGCACCAGCTCCATTCCAATTGCCAGAGATTGGTTTAGGATCAAATGTGACCACTATTCCGAACTCTTCGGCAACTCGGTGCAATATGTATCTGCCCATCCACAAATGATCACCAGCATTGATGCCTTCACATGGTCCCACTTGAAATTCCCATTGAGATGGCATCACTTCGCCATTTATTCCACATATCTTCACTCCAGCGTACAAACAAGCCTTGTAATGAGCGTCCACTACATCACGACCATATGATCTATCAGCTCCGACTGAGCAATAGTACGGACCTTGTGGTTGTGGGTAACCATGCGGTTTTGGCCATCCAAAAGGCCAACCATCTCTGTCCATCAAACTGTATTCTTGTTCTATGCCAAACCAAGGCTCGTTCTCTTTGGCTTTAACCATGGCGTCTAAACATGAAGCTCTCTTGTTTGTTTCTGTCGGTGTCTTATCATATTTGTATGTTTCACACATCACCAAGATATTTTGACCAAGAAGAAATGGATCTTTGAAAATGGACACTGGTTTTAGGTAAACATCTGAATTAGACCCTTCGGCTTGGCTTGTTGATGAACCATCATAATTCCACCATGGCAATTCACTTACTTCTTTTGGTGCAAAATCAACAGTCATTGTTTTAGATCTGAGATTCTCGCCTGTACCATCTATCCAAATATATGTTGCCAAAACTTTATCATTTGGTTGAGGCAAGTCCAAGTACTTCTTCAATACATTTTTGTCCGTGGCAGACGGATTGCTCAGCATTGGGTTGGACATTTTTCAAAATGATTTTTTTTAGCTTAAAAATAAAAATTTATAAAACTTGAATTTTATTTAAAACGCTTTTTTTATAGTATTTTCCATAAGCTTATAATTCTATTCAAATTTGATAAGTTCTTACAATAACAAAAGAAAATTTTTCAAAATCTTTTTATTCAAATTTAAAATTTATTCAGTTAAAAATAAAAAAACTGGTTCTAATGTCAATTTTTTATTGCTCTTAAAATTTCAGACCATTAAGACACCATAACAACACTTTATAAAAAGTGATAAAATTTCTAGAAATTAATCGAATAAATAAAAAACCTCATTTTTATTAAATTTCAAAAAGTTACTATTTACTATAGTTACAAAAAAAATGTCAGACGAAGAGAGATTCGATGGTATGTTTTTTACCCTAGCCCAGCAGCATTCAGGTGGAATGGTCCAAGTGTTGGATTCATTTTTCAACTTTTTGGCTAGAAAAAGTGATTTTTACACTGGTGGCGGAAAAGGTGCCGCCGAAAAAATAGTCATGGAAAAATTTAAAAAATACGAAAAGCTGGCTTATGAACGCCATGATAAAGAAGTTGCCGAGCGTGAAGAAGCTGACCGTATTCGTAAAGAAAAGCTTAAAAAAAAACGTGAAGAAGAAGAGAGCCAAAAAATTGTTGAAGTAAATGATGAAGAAGCTAATAGAATTAAGGCTGAAATTGAAGAGACAAAAAAAGCTAAATCAGAAGAACAGCCACAAACTGAGACCAAAACAGATGAACAAGAGGATGAGGAGGATAAAGGCAAAATGAAACCGAATTATGGCAATGGTGCTGATTTGGAGAATTACAAATGGATTCAAACTCTTCAGGATATTGATTTAACTATTCCTATCAAAACTGGCCGCGTAAGAGGCCGTGATTGTGTCATTGAAATAACTAAAAAGCATATTAAAGTTAAAATCTTGAATAAAATTTTGATTGATGATGATTTACAGCACGAAATAAAATGTGAAGATTCATCGTGGACTTTGGAAGACGGAAAAACAATATTGATCCATTTTGAGAAAATAAACAAAATGGAATGGTGGTCCAAATTGGTACTGAGTGATCCAGAGATAAATACGAAAAAAGTGAATCCGGAAAACTCTAAATTGTCTGATTTAGATGGTGAGACAAGGTCAATGGTAGAAAAAATGATGTTTGACCAGCGACAAAAAGAACTTGGTTTGCCAACTTCAGATGAGCAAAAGAAACAAGATGTACTCAAAAATTTCATGAAACAACATCCCGAAATGGACTTTTCAAAATGCAAATTTAATTAACTAAATTGTAAAACAAACTTGCATTCTATTTTTACGGTATAATTTTACTAATAAAATGATTAAATTTGATTATTTTATTTAAATATTAAAGCATAAATGCATTCTATCTATCCATGTCTTGAAGCATATCATTTAATTTTTAATAGATTTAAACTTAAAATTCAACGTATTTAATTTGCTTGTATAATTATTTCAACTTTTTTTTTAATTATAAAATTTGTAAAGAAAATTAAATTCGGACTGACTCTTTATAAATTTTTTGTATAAATCAATTAATTAAATAACCATGATAGAATAAAATCATTTCTCAAAAAATTTTATTTATGAAGATAAAGATAAAAAAACGCACCCTTTTCGTCACTCAAATGAAATTTAAATATTTTAATAAATATTCTCCTAAATCACGCATTTATCATTTATCGATTTCCAAAATTAAAAATAACAATTCCATGATTATGCTAAATGTTTTTTTTTAGCTTTGAAAAAAAATTAGCAATTAATATATAATCTTTTAAATAAAGCTTAATTTGTTGCTTTAGCTTATTATACATTATTATAAATATCTAGTACACATGGTCAAAAACATTGACGCTTTCATTTACTTTTGAAAATAACTCTATACTTAATGTTTCTATTTTTTTAAGCGAAAGTCTAATAAAAGTTATTTGTGAATACAAGTGTTGAAATCAAATGTGAATTCAAGCAGAAGTATATTTGAATATTAAAAATTTGAATTTAGAAATAAGATTGTAAAAGTATCAAAGATTTTTTTTGAATTTTATTTTAATTTAATTTTTGTATTTAAATAAAAATAAACTCAATAATTTTTAACTGTTATTCAAAAGTGAATTTGATTTCATCACTAAATAATACACAAAACATGTTTAAAAATAGCTTCAAAGAATCAAAAAAAAGAAATACATTTTTCATTCGATTATATTTAAAAAAATATTAAAAATTTTGCAAATCATTTTGTACAATTGATGAAAATTTTTCGATTTCTATAAAATAAGTTATAAAAAATTTAAATAAATAACCTTTTTATTATGTGTTTAAAAAAATATATTTTCATCTATATAGAGACTTTTGAATCACAAGATTTAATTGATATCACAACAAATTACTAAATATATATAGATGCCAAATTAATCAGACCATAGTTAATTAAAAACTTATCTACTACCAAGCAATTTTCTTAGATAATATTCATTCTCAAGATTTTCCAAGTCCATAACAATGTCATCCGAATCTTCATCGAGCTTAGGCTCATTCATGGACCCCAACTTAGTCTCATACTCGTCCAACAACGAGTTCAATATACTTGCTTGTAGCTGATTTTTGATTTTATTGCTTAATAAAATTTCTCTTAATTCTTCCATAGATTCATATATGTCATCTTGGTTATCTTCTTTGCGGCTCATGTCCTCTTCTTTCATAGAGTGGCCCATGTGCTTATTTTGATGTGCTCCATGTCCACCGCCATTTTTCAATTGTTCAACTTGATCTGCAGGTACTTCACTGGCATCTTTGGGCATTTTGTCCATGTCAAGACCGTGTCCTTTGCTATCTCTGAATCTATCCAAGTGCCAATACGGTGGACCGTACGAAAAACAATTGTTATTGCTCAATATTTTGTCTCCTTTTACATAATACATGATGTAAAAATTGCACATTTCATCGTCACCAGTTGATCTTTAAAAAAAAGTTAAAAATCTATTTTTAGCTTATCTCATTTATTCATTACCCAATGTGAACTGTTCTATCGACAAAATTTTTCATTGTGCATCTACCTACAATCACATCACCTTTATTAATTTCAATTTTATTTGATACAGGAAAAAACATTTGTGGTAATTGAGGAGATCTACGACCTATTTCAGTCCAGTCATGTCCATGCTCCTTGACCACATATCCCGAGTTGACCAATCCTAGTTTGTGTGCATGGGTTCTGTAGGCAAATGGATGCATGACAAAATTTTCGTTCATCTCACAAGCAGCTTCGAAATTTTCAACTTTTCCAGGGCTAATGTAGCCACCAGTAGATACCAAATAAACACCAGCAGTGTTCTCAACTGGTTCCGTTTGTCCCAACAATTTAAGACCCGAGTTATCTGTTCCACCGTTTATAAACTTGTCTACATTGGCGTAATGTACTTGCATTACTAAATATTTTTTGTCTGAATCACCTCCCAGTTTGAAGGCCACGTCATTGGGAAGGACGAGTTTGGGTGCGTCCAGGGCCCATGCAAAAATAATAGACTGCTTTCTTCCGGTACAAACCGGACCTAGTTTGTAGTTGTCATTTTGATTTCCAGAGTTCATTTCACCGCAATTCCACACGTCCTCATTTCCGACTTCATCACAACCGAACAAAAGGATATGATGAGCGATTTCTTTGGTTGAATTAGCCTCGAATTGATTGATATAAATTGGTTGGTTTTGGTCAAGTTTAAATTTTTTACACAAGTAAGTATCTTTAGCTTTGGGTGAAACATCCGGCATCAGCAGGTCCAATTCGACTGGTGAAGCAAATACTAATGAAGTGACCTGTAGACACAATAGCGCAATCAAACCAAGCATTTTTTTTCAAAATTAAAAAAAATGCTCTTTTGGCTTATGTTAAGTGGTATCTATAAGAACAATTTTTTTTTTATAATTTTATAATTTAAGCAAAGTTGAAATATTTGAAATTTTGAAACTAGAAAAGAGTAAAATTTAAAAAAAAAAATTTATATTTTTCTTGTGATATTTATTCATTGTAATTTAATAAGCATAATAAGACTTGGGAGAAATTAGATTGAAAATGTCGAGAACGCCCAAGTAATTCATAATTTTATCGGCATGAGAAAAATCGATAAGCTTTTATTGAACAATATCGTTATTTTGACAATAGAAAACGCAAAAAAATTATTATTTTTTTGAGTTTCTTTTGGAGAAAAAAATTTGAATCGTCTAAATTCTAAAAATAAAATTTTATTTAATGAATAATCAAGTATTAAAAGACAAGAACGATTCCAGGAATTTGATTATCACTTCTTCCTGTTTAAGTGGAATTTGACTTATTTAGAATATGTTCCTAAAAATAATTAAAAATAAAAAAGCTTTTGTTATTTTTTTAAATGGAATGACTCAAAAAATAAAAGAAAAAATGCAAAATTTGATTATCAAACGATCATAATTTAGTCATTTTTTGAATGAGACAAATTAAGACTAAAATCTATCTGCTGATTTATTTCAGTGATTATAAATTTTCTAATCACGATTAAAAAATGATGTGGTCGACCATTTTTGAAAAATTTTTTTTTAAATTTAAAGCTATGAAATCAAAAAGAGCCAAAAATATTTAATTAATATTATAAATAATTTATAATTTAAAATTCATCAAAAATTCATTTATTTGGTCACATAAATTAAATTGACGTTTTGTTGATTTTTATAATTTTGAAATTAATTTTTAATATTAAAATAATTCAGGTATAAAATTTTTGTATTTCTTTATTTTTCTATTTTTAAAATAAACCCGTTAAACTCATTTTAAATTTATCAGGGTTTATTTTGAGAAAAAAATTTAAATTTGAGATTCAAAAAAGATGCTTTTTGTAGATTTACATCAACTTATTTTAAAAATAAATCAAAAATTTATTCTTAATCATTTCTTTTTAATTACATAATTAAATTAAAAGAAATGATTAATTTTTAAAATCATATTAAAATTTTTAAATTTTCAAATTGTTGCATTCAGTTTAATTCCTTATTTTATTATTTATTTAACTTTTAGTTTCATCAAATGAAAAACAACTCTCAAATAAATTCATTCATTATTCAATCTCGATTATTTTATAAAAAAGAAATCGAATTCTTTGGCGATTAGATGCTTTCTAAATTTTTAAAAATTAAACAAATTAAATCTTGATTTTTTCCTAAAATCAAATGAGATTTATTTAACTGTAAATTTAGCTTAAAATCAGACACAGATGAAATATGTTCCAAATTTAAATTCCTTGGATACTTGCAGTTACTAGGGAATAGACTAATATAAAAACTGTCATAATTTAAATGGAATTGAAAATTTTTTGAAAAATGCAAAAAAAAAATTTAATCGAAGCTCCTAATTCAAATAGTATCATTAGAAATGTAGTTCGTGGACCGGTCTATTTGTGTGGAGTTTTAGTTCTGCTTTTTTCAACTGTTCTAATTTTTGTAGCAATGTTTACCAACAATTGGCAAAGAAAAGTCTCTACCGAAAATACTCAAGAATACTTCACATACGGTCTATGGTTTACTTGCCGAAATATAAGATTAGAATGGATTGAAAATCATCATGATTTATATTGCTTTACAACTGATTTCAGTAACTGTAGGCTTTTTTGATGCTCAAATTTTAGATCCTAACTATTTTTTAATTTAAGTCCGATGGATTCACGCTTGTGAGGTTGATTAGAATTAATTTAGATAAATTTGATTTTTTTTCTTTAAGCCCAAGTATTTTATACAGTTGCGGTTGCCATAAATTTATTCATATTCACTGCATCTTTAATTGGCATATGTAAAGACTTTGGCAATAACAGACTTGGAATGCCTTCACTGGTTTTTTGGACTTTGGTTGTTTCATCACTTTTTCAAATAATTGCTATATCTGTCTATGGTGGTGAGGGAATAGGTGACTACACCGAATATCAAGCTGATTATTCTATAATCATTGCCAGTGTTGCAGTTGGTATCAATGCAATAAGTGCCTTGTTTTTTCTCATTGAAATTTTGACTTATAGAAAATATTTTAACAAGAGATAAGTTTTTGGTTCAAAAGTTTATAAATTAATATAAATCTAGAAATTTTTCAGAGTATTTTTTTTGTTTCAAAATCTAAAATCTTTGCTTAAATTTTAAGTTAATTTTTTTTTTCGTAATAAACTTCAGAAGTTTTTGTAAATTTTAACATTTTATTAAATAAAAATTTTGAATTTTTTTAAAATAGATTTATTTGACTATTAAAAATCATTAGAGACTAAAGTTTGTTATTCAAACGATCTGCATCTTTCCTCAACAGCCTTGAACGTTCTTGATTTATCAATACTATCGATTTCTAGTTCTTGTTGGAAAAATCTAAAATTAAAATTTTTCTCTTTTATCAGATAAAGTGGAGTATCCGGATTCTGTTTGAGTTTTTCGACTTCATTTTTGGCATAATCAATGCATTTTTTGATGGCACTTTCTCTTGAATCATAATAATCCCTCAGCTTAAATAAAATTTAATCAAGAATAAAATCAATAAGCTAGTTAAATTCGAGTTACTTCTTGTTTAAACTGTTGGCATTTATTTTTTGGATCAACAATACCTTTATTTATAAATGATTGAGTCGGAATTTCCGCATTTAAAATATTTATAATTTTGTCATCAAATTTTCTTATCCGGAGTATTCGATTCTTACAGAAAATAATTAATTAAAAATTTTCCGTCAACATTTTGCCTACTTCAGCAATTGTTTTCAAACTACAGCATATGGCTATTTAGAATTTGGCCAGATCTACCAAAAAGTAGAAATAAAATTTCATTTTATTTTTATCAAAGAAATAACTTTTCTTAATAGATAAGACCAAAATGAGGATTAAATTTTTGTATTTATCTTAAAGCTCAAGATGCAATTGAATCCGAAACTTTAAAATTAACCGGTGCAAAAACACCTTATAGATTCAAAATTTGTCAAATATATTTACTTGGAATTTAAGAGGATCAGAGCAGTCAAGTTCATTCAAAGCTTCCGTATCTGAGACAATTAGCGGTTTTTGATTAGACATTTCTAAAAAAGAATGGAATAATTTTCAATATTGAAGGTTAAATGTGGATTTTAAGTTCCACCCTACACAAAAAAAAATTATTTTCAAGAATTAATAGTATTAAATAAACATTTTGAGTTTTATGAAAATTTTTATTGGTTTTACATTAATCGATGAGAACGTCCAAATTTATTAACTTTTTTTTTAATCTTAACTATCATCTAATAGTCGTTTGGACCTTTCATTTCGAATACACTTTTTAATCCAAATTCAGGCTTTTCATAGCCTAAGTCCTCTGGAGTGGCTATTTTGAGTTTATCCAAAGTTGGTCTGATTTCTTGAATCAACCATGGGTATATAACTTTGGCATCTTTTCCGGCTTTCCACTGGAAAAAATTTAAAATTTAAAATTTAAAATAAGAAAATTTTTTACTCTCAGGGCTTCCAAATATCTGGTGGCCAACGAAGGCTCGTTAAGTCGTCTACAAGCCTCAAGACAAGCAACTACGATTCTTGGTTCTGGGAAATTGTCAAAACCTTGCATATCATTAATTCCTTTTCTCAACTCCCATCCATCTAAAGTTGGTCGTTTAAAATACGATTCCCATCTGCTATCAAAATCATCATCAGATTCTTTAGCTGCTGAATATGAACGAGCAGTGACCGCTCTTAGTGTCAAAGCTCGCATCAATGGTGCACGGAAAGTGGACAACATTTTAAAATTTTATCTAAATATATTAATTGATTTAATATTTCAGAAAGACGCATTCTGTTTAGTTATTAGTGTATATAGTAATAACTAAAAAATTCAAGCTTTTTTTTGATTATAATTTTAAGCTATGAGCATATACGCGCATGTTAAGTCTACAAATAGGTGCATTGTTTGATGCAATATGCGTTCAGAATATGCTCGGTTTTTATACCAAATTATTAGTCTTAAATAATAAATATTTTTCCAAATTAAGTTAATAATTATGGTGATAACACTATTTTTTAATTAAAATTAAAAAAAAATTATATTTTTCTTGAATGCATAACTAATTTGTCAAAAAATAAACTTTAAATGAAAGCAAAAATAAGCGGATTTAAAAATTATAAAAAAACTCTTGTAAACTGATTCGATTTTAAATATTGATAAATTCAAAATCAATTCAAATTGTATATTTCTCTATCATTGTATTTTAATACATAAATTGTGCAATTAAAAATCTATCGGTTTTTATTCAATTTTGAATCAGAATTTAAAATTATTTTTTTCAAAATTATTCTTCACTGTTTTTAGAATTAAAATTTTTATCAATTAAATCATTTAGAATTTAAAGAAAAATTAGTGTATTTTGAGAGTTTTAAATTTAATGTTAATATGTCATTATTTCACATTGAACCATCAGTTTGGAATCAAACAAAACTCTTTTATCTCTTTTATTTTATTGTATTTTATTTATCTTAGATCTCATTTAAAAGGCTGAGTGAATTTCCTACATTTTATACAAAAGTTTTTTTTCTATGAATATATTTATTGAAGCGGCTTGAATCAAATTTTTGTTTGCTTAAATTGTGTAACAATTTTTGTTTCATTTTTTTTACATAATAAAATTTGATTCAAGTTATTCAAAAAAAATTTTCCTAGAAAAAAAACAACAATTTTTGTATAAAATGTTTGAAATTTCACAAAACCCATGTAACAACAACTTCGGAAAAAGCTTTTGTGTTATAAGCTATAGTCAGGCCAAGACTTAATGAATGAGTTGAGAAAAAAGGAAGTTTATTAAAACAACAAAACGTATACAGTATTGATTTGACCCAAGGATTTTTAGTAACGTTTACAAAAATTTCCGTTAATTGTAAAAGGGGCATAGAAAAGTGGATTTTTTACTAATTTTGTTGAATTTCAGTAAATTTTTTATTTTTTTGTTAAATTTAATAATAATAAGCATCAAAAAAATTACGTAATTTTACGTAAAATTGTTTTTTTACGGTAAAATTAAGTAAAAATGTTTAAAAAAGAATAAACATTTATCTTTTTAAATTTTTTGATGATTTGACCATTTACCTTCCTTATTGATTACAATTTTTTAATCTATAAAAGAGAAAGAGAATCAAAATAAACAAATTATTTATACATTGAATTTAATTTTGAATGGCGTCTCTTTTTCATTAAAAATTTTATTTAAAAAATAGAAAACAATTTTTTAATAAATTTAGTCCAGAAAAAGAAATCAATTTAATTTAAGACAATATTTAAAATAAAAAATTCAAAATAATTAAAAAAAAAACTAAAAAACTAAATAACTTAGTAGATAAAAAAGAGAAATAATTAAACTTTTTAAAGCCTTTATTAAATATGAACAAGTTTTACATAAGCAAACAGAAGAAAAAAAATCTAGTCGAGTGTTTGTAATTGATTGCGATCTAATGTCTATTATCGACAAACATGCTCATTTCCTGTACTTCTTTATCATCTATTGGAAAAAGCTTTACAACATAAGTTTTTTCACTGTTTCTTTGTTCATTTGAAGAATGAAAATCTTTTTGATAAGAAGTTGAATTTTCTTGAACAAATTGTTTTTTTGACTCATAGAAACAATTATCTTCAGCATGACTAGTGTCAAATAAGCTATCATTTAAATTCCTTACACAAACTCGTTCGACCGATGGACCATTGGTAAACTCAACAGCTCTATACAAATTTTTGTCATTTAGTCCACTAGCTAGTATTGATCCATGTTGAGTATTGGTTTTCATCGAATATGGATAGCTTAAACTATTCAAATCAATATTGGGCATCGCTGATCCATGGTAAGATAGATCACTACTCTGTCTTCTGTCTTGTACATCAACGTCGCCATAATTCATGAAAGTCGATGCATGGACTGATAAATTGTCTTCTTCAGTGACCACTTGGGAGTAATCTTCATCGTAATGTTGAATTTTTGAAGTGCTCTCTTCATAGCCTAAATTGTAGTTTTCTTTCGAGTGAGAATAGAAGCCACTTTGGTCCAAATGATTTGCCAAGTAGCCCACACTTGATATTGGCAAATTGATCTCATTCTTTAGACTAATTTGACTAGGAGCTCTGGACAAAGGATTCATCATTTGGCTTTGACTTATACTGCTTGGACTGAACATAACACTATTATTATGGAAGCGTTGCCTTCTTCGTCTGCAATAAAGTGCCAACAAGACAGCAAATACCATAAGAAGGGCATAGGCCAGTGCGAGAATAGCAGCGAGCCAGGCGTCAGATAGTTTTTTATGTGTCGAACCAGCGACTAAAGGAGGAGCAAATGTGGACTGATTAGTCACATTGGTAAACACAATTGTTGGTAAAGTAGTATGGCTAAAAGTTGATCCGGGGTGACCGGTAACATTAGAGCATAAGACAACTGTGCACTTGGGCACTATGAAAAAATAGAGAAGAAACTTGCGCTGACTTTGGTAATATGTGTCTGAGGTAATGACAGTTATGTTCACATTGAAAGCTGATGTGAGCACCAATTGAGTGGTCAAATTTCCTGTTAGGGTCTCTTTGATAACCAAAGCACCATATTGATTTACGGATTCAATTTCAATTCGATCCAACCCTATAAAACCAGATACTGAGTAAATAATTATAAAATGATCTGGTTTGTTTTGAATTAGAGAATGACAAGTCTCTCTGGGATAAAGTTTTGGATACCAAGCTGAGTGAATGAAGCCATAATTATCATTGTGACTGTTCACAGTCACATTTTTGCATATATCACATTTGATAGGAACATTTACAACTTCAAAAGTGGGCACACATCGATAGAAAACACTAATCACTTGATGGTAGTTGCATTTGGTTCGTGAGCGTAAATTGTACGAGTAAATGTTGCACGATTCTTGGCCCGAGCATTGTTTGACTGTAAAGTCCAGTGCATCCGAGTCATCTCGGCACTCTGCTTTCCAGTCAGCTACACATTCACCTCGTTCATCGACAAATACCTGAGAAAAGACAACACTCTCAATGCTAAGTAAATGATTTACTTGGCAAGAAAATTTAAACGAAGCGAACGAGGGACAACTAGTGACTTTGTGCAAAGGCAACGCATAATCATAGTCTTCTATTTGATTTGGAAAAAAAATAAAAATTTTTATTTATCAATTTTTTAATTTACGGCTTGGAGTGACCAAAGGTTTGTAGCCATTATTATGAACAGACAAATCGTGGTTGGAATATGGCGGGTCTAAATCAGAATTTTTTGATTTTAAATTCTTTTTTAAATTAATTTACTTGTAGGAGTTGGCAAAGGTTCATAACCGTTGTTATGAATTGGTTTTGGCAAATCCTGGTGTGAATATTGTGGAGCTAAATAAAAAATGTGAAAAAAATCTCAATTCAGGACGTTTTTTTTAAATTTTTTTATTAAATTAAAAATTTATTTTTTGTAAAAGTAAATTTATTTTACTTACTATTTTGATTGAGAATAGGATTTTGGTTGTGATTGTGTTGTGGATAGTTATTGATTGGTGTATGAGGATGTGTCGGACGAGCTAGATTTATAGTAAAAATATTAAAATGCTGTTTTATTAAATTAATTAAATTATTTTTTTATTAGGTAAAAATTACTATTTTGGTTGTATATAGGTTGAAATCCATGATCGGGCCTAACTCCATTTTGGTTTGAGTATGGCTCGGCTAGACTCACAACACAAAGTAATAGCAAAATACTATTCACTAGTTCCATTTAGATTATTTTAAAAGTTAAAAAAATGACTACAAAAAAATATTTAACACTATTTATAACAAAAGACTTGGAAATGTTTATTTCCAAAGAATTCCAGATCTACAAAATGTAAATAATAACGTAATATGGTTAACTAAAATTTTGTGTGTGTGTGAGTGTATGTATGTGAAGAATTGGTTAAAGTCAAATTCCACAAGTATTTGCCGTAAAGTACGTGATTTAGCGGAAACATTTAAAATTTTATTTTTAAATGAAATTTATTAAACAAAATTTTACACTATTTTTCACCAAGTGTTTAGCTTAATCCCCATCTATTACAAAACCAACTGTAATAATGACACACACATACAAACATTGAAAAGTATAAACTTGTAAATTAGTAAAGCTCTATTCTCATTTCTTTCCAAACAAAGCTTGACATTTAATGAATAGAAAGTATTCGGATAATTTGGACTCTTCTATTTGTTCTAAAGGTCTTAATTTTTTCCCAAAATTTAAATTTTTCTCTCTAAATCACTAATCTTTTCATATGGCGAATAGTTTCTTTATTCATTATCTTTAAGGTTAAAAGTAAGAAACAAAATAGACCAGGCTGCGCTACATTAGCCCAAATACTTGTATTCATAATTGAGTTTATGCAATGAGATTAAATCAAATCTGATCTCAACGAACTTTGCCAAATCATACATTCGAGATTTGATAATTTTTTTTTTAATTACATTCAATGGTTGAATAACAAATTGGGTATCACTTTGACCATCGTTTAAAGTAAACAAATTTTTTAAATTAGGAATATGACTTGGTTATTAAATAAAGACTAATGAGTCCTTTGGTTTATTTTGCCTTGCTAAGCTCAAGTTTTATTATTTGCTCAAAATTGCGTAAATATTAGAATGAATTTTTTAAATTAGACTTAGGCTTTAAGGCTTTTTGGTTTAAATGAAATTACTACGCAAGGATCTGAATAATTGGATGAATTCAACTAATTCGAGAAAATTTTATCAAACTTCTTGTTTCTAAATTATAACTTAAAAAAAATTTAAAATTGATTTTAAAAATTATTTGAAGAAGCTTGTTTAAATACATCGAATATTGTTCAACCGAATTCTTAATCTAAGATGATTACAATTTAAAATTTTATTTTTATTAGACATCTTAAATCTTGAATTGATCAATAAACCAGACTCAGATTAAAGTATTAAATTATGGATTTATTTAAAATTAAACAAACATTCAAAATAATTTAGATAATCACCAATAAAAAAATTTAATTTTCATAATTTTACTTAGCTAGATTTTAGAGTAGCATAATAACATTAAAATAAAATTTTTTATTTTTAATAAACAATTAATTAATGAAAAATTTTTCACCAATTTTTTTATTTGAAACATTTTTTGCTAATAAATAATAAAAGATGCTTTTTTAAGAATACATTATTTTTTGCGCTTTATCAAAAAATGTTACGGCTGTGGTATTTTTAGTGAAGATTACACTAGTATGCTAATTATTTTAACCACTATTATCGGTACATTATTTTTTAAGATATTGAAAGAAAATCTCAAAAATTTTCCGAAATTTTTTAATTGATGAAATGAATTTATTGAAAAAATATTTAATATCATTTTAAATATTAGAAAATTTTTAAATCCCAAAAAAAATTACAAATTTCCAAATGAATAAAAATGCTTAAATTTGCTTTCAAAAATCTTAAATATTTAGAGAATCGAATTTTTATGCATCATTACTGACTTCAATTAGCTATTTGATTATTGCTGAGTTAATTTTAAAGAAGATTTTGAATTTTTCTGTATAATTCGCTTTACATTTGAAGTAGCTAGTTTCGATGCCAGATTGACTTGTTTAAGCCATTTTTTATTCGCAAGACTTGCCTCAGTGAGTAAAATTTGTGCATTTTCTTCACTTGTCATTCCATCTCTAAGTTTATCAAATATCTTCATTGTATCAATTTCAATTTTGCTATTCTCAAACTTTGTCACAGAAACCCTTGAAATTTTGCGCTGAGCTAAATCAGACCGAATCGCACTTCTCACTGGAGGTAACTTTATAGATATCTTTCTCTTATTTGTCTCTTTTGAACTTTTTCTATCATCATCGAGACTAAGCTCATCAACATCTATTTCAACTCCAAGTTTTATTAGAACATCAGCGTACTTGAGAACAATTTTGCGGAAAATTATCTTGTTCAAAGCATCTCTCCATTTCTGGTATGTTTTAGGAACTGGTTTGTCCACTTTTACTTTTTGTATTCCATTTAAATTATTGCTTTTTTTATTCTCTTTTATTAAACCCACTGTTTTAAAATAGAGATCCGGAAATCCAAGCTTATCTTTTTCTTCTTGGTTAATAAAATAGTAAAACTTGTACTTAGTTCTTAGTCTATCATAAGAGTGAATGTAATCTTTGAAGTTATTATTATATCCATCAACTAAACATTTATAACCTAGCATACCACTTTTATGAAGATATTTCTTTTTGAGCGAACTTTTGCTTGCTCCATAAAGAAAATACACTTTATTTTTGGCTCTTTCGGCCCAGTTTTTTAACCTGGCATAAAAACTAATAGAACAAGAAAAATTTTCCACAACGTTCACCTTTCCACCAAATCTTTTTCCTAACAGAAACCTGGCAACTTCTTTTTGCTCTAAATTTTTTTTAAAATCTTTATGATTATTGTGTAGAGCTAATCGCCACGGAGGCAAACCATATCCATCTTTAGTTTCCAAAGCATGAATATGTGTACTTGATATTAAAGTTAAGACTTTCAGTTGTCCGTTTAAAATCGCAGCATGAATCGGACATCTTAAATACTCTTGCCTTAAATACTCTAATCTGTTTGAGCAGTCTATTTCGCTCAATTGTGCTAGCTTTGTTTGACACCATTGTCTGCACGGATGCTTTTATAAAAATGTTATTTTTAGCTTACATTAATAGAAAAAAAATTAACCTCTCCAATAGGTTGATCTGGTTTAATGCCTAGTCCCATTAAAGTTTTGACAAGATCAAAATTTCCATGATGGCAAGCAATGTAGAGACCTGCTTTCATTTGGTAGTGTTTAATGAGCTCGTCAGAGTTTAAAAGTGTTAAAAATTTTTTCGAATAGCCATTAATAGCTGTTTTTATTAATAAGTCCCAATTGAGCCATGTTTCCATAATAATAAGACTTGCTTTCTTTATATTGTATTCTGATAGAAATTTATCATCAAACATGTCCTTATTCGAGCTTGATTTTAATCTAAAAATACTCAAGGGGAAACCAGTTAGATTCTGTAAAATTACACGAATTTCCAAGACAGTCCATTTGTCCACGTCAAGTTCTGGTTCAATAATTTTTAGGGTAGTTTTTAGACATTTTACATAAACAAATAATTCCGGATTTTTTTCAATTTTCATGTAGCAAGTTAAAGTTGAACCTATTGGAATTCCAAGGTCTGCCATGTACCATTTATCATTAAGTTCTGTGAAATTGTATTCTAAAATAAATTTTTTCAATTCGGTATCGCCAGACTTGCTATCAATTTTAAACTGATCCTGCAGTAAAAGCTTTATATCATGGACCGTATGATCTTGAGACACTTTTAGGCATATTTTTTTTGTCTCATTTGAATATTTGAAAAATAATTTCATTTTTAAGCAATCAATGTTTTAGTGTATTAATTTAAAGACTGAATTTGATCAAATATTTAATTTAAAATATAATTTTTATATGGTTTTTTAATTTTTTTCTGGGATTCAAGAGTCGATTTTGCAACTGGATTAATTAAAAGTAAATTTTAAATCAAGTGCGTAGCTAATTTTTGTTGTTCAGATTTAAGAACACAATTTTTTCTAAAATTAATTTGAACTTTTTTAATTTAAATTTGATCATTTTGAAGTCTTGGATTGTGATGTGATATTTTTTAACTAATTATGTAATTTTTAAGAATCTCAATAATTAAAACTTTGAATGCTTTACTGAATCATTATGAATAAAGAAATATTTTTAACTTAACAAATAAAACTCAAATTAATTTTAAAACATTACTTTAATAGAATCTGATTCTGGAAGGAATTTTTTTTAGACACGACTTTAAAAAAATTAGCATGACTAGAATAAAATCATTTTTATTAAAACAATCTATCTGTTATGATTTTAAAAATGCAACTATTCATTATCTTTATAAAAGAATTTTTCACAGCAAAAGGAAATGAATTTTTTGAAATTTTTTATTTTTTTAATATTTGTTAGTATAATTTTAATTTTATCCTTGAATATAAATATTTCTAAAAATTCCAAACTAAAAACTCTACAGACCCGAAAATATATTCAGTATGAATGTGGATATGGAGATGTATGCGGAGGTTGGGCTGATAGATTGAAAGGTTTATTGTCAACATATGTATTTTCTTTGTTGACTGGGCGAAAATTTTTGATAAAAATGACCAAAAATTGTGATATAAAAGAAGCACTCGAACCAAACGAAATTAACTGGGATTATAATCAATTTAAATTGAAGAATTGTACCAAAAAAGTTTTGCATTTTGGGAAGCATCCAAGACTGAATTTCAAGAATATGACAGATTTTTTAAGCGAATATTCGCACATAGATTTACTGGTTATAAAATCATACTATTTTTTTTCAAAGTTTCTCTTAGACAACCCTGATTTTAAGATTGCCATCGAAAAAATGGGCTTTGGTCCACATGGATTTGAATTAGCTTTTCAATTCAAAAACTGGTACCAAAAGCTATTTCGGTTGAATAAGAAACTCCAGGAAAGATATGAAAGTACTTTGAAGAAATTAAAACCAATTAAAAATACGAATCTGATATGCGCTCAGGTCAGAATCGGAGACCCTGGACACATAGGTCAACTTGATGCCAAAGTAACCGAAGATTTCTGGAAGTTTATTAATTTGAGTTTTTTATCATCAAATGATAGTCTTAATTATTCAATATTCGTTACTTCAGATAGAGAAAATGTTAAAAAAGAAGCTAGAAATTTTTTTAAAAATTACACCGTATTTTTTACAAAGAATTCCAGTGTTCATGTCGACAAAATGAGAGACAAAAATAAGTGTCACAATTGGCAAGATGTAATCTTTGATTTTCATCTGATGCAAAATTGTGATATCGGTGTTGTAAGTCACTCTGGTTTTGGTATACTATCTATGTGGAATCGACTAGATCCGTTCAAAAATTTATATGTTTACACAAAAAAAAATCAAAAGCATCTAAAGTATAATTACTGGTCTAGAAGTAATTTGACTTTTTTAAGGTACGCCGATTTGAATGATATTTATTTTCTCAAATAAAATAGATCAAATAAAAAACTGTAGAGCAAATAAAATTAGATTAAATGCTTATTATTTATCGAGTTTATATGAAAAAGTTTTTAATAAATATTTATGAATTTTATTTTGTATATTTTAATTAATTTAAATTATTTTTTAGTACGCCGTGAGCGAATTTTAGCTTTAATTCTTTTTTATTATTATCATTAGATAAATAGTTAATAAATGAGGCTAAAATAACAAATTGATGATTGACTAAAAAATGAATTTATTAAATATTTTATTTTGAAAATCTCGTGTTCAAAAATTAGATTAATGCTAGCCGAATTCGGATAGTTATTCTACTGTCAATCAAATGTGAACATTCAGATCTTTTACATTTAGAATGTTAGATAATATTGAGGTTTAAGTCCAACTGCCGTTTAGAAACACTTAAGTTTTAGTAATTTTCACTATATCTAAAGGACTAAATAAAATTATTCAAACATGTTATTATTATTTTTTCTAAAAACTTCACTTTTTTCCAAAATTAAAATTCAATTTTTGTTAATAAACTGATGATGCAACAAACAGGCACTGTGAATTTTAGTACAAAAACAAAAAAAAATCAAAAAAATACCAAAGCTTAGGAGCTAAGAGATCAAAGCATGTTATGTACATTGAAGCAACTGATTCATCCTCTGTACCACCAATACGCTGATTCTGCAAAATCATTAAATAATTTTTTTTTATTAACTTAATTTTAAAAAAAACTTCTATAATCTTTTTATATTTTAATAAGCTCTTAATTTTTCAGTATTCTATTAATACATTTTTGTAAATTGTATCTAATAGTTTTATCATCTTTTTTACTCCTTTTTTTTTGTAAAAATCTTAAACTTTAAGATTTGAAATCATTTCAAATTTGAGAAACCCTCAAATTTGAAATGATTTCAAATTTGAGGGTTTAAACGAAAGCAAAGGCTATTCGGACAAACCCTGGGGCATTTCCCACAATTATTCATTAATAAATGAAAAAATTAAATAATGTCCCAAATTCACCATGGACTGAATTTTACAGATCTATTGCAAAATTTCTCAGAATCAGTATATTGGTGGTACAGAGGATGTGTCAGTTGTTACAATTTACACAACATGTTTTGATCCGCTTTGGTATTTTTTATACTT
Organism: Brachionus paranguensis; assembly: GCA_016802215.1. NCBI lineage: Eukaryota > Metazoa > Rotifera > Eurotatoria > Ploima > Brachionidae > Brachionus > Brachionus paranguensis. The sequence continues at coordinate 1,837,974 of JAESIX010000016.1, read as the reverse complement.
AGTTTTCGTACTAAAATTCACTATAGTCAACAACACACTTTTTTTAATCTAATCACAACTACCAAATACCACTGCTAATACCAACAGTCCCAAGTGAAACCACAACAAAAGCAAAAAATTCAGTTAATTATTATTACTATTATTATTAACCCTATTTTTTAAAAATAAAAAAACTAATATAAAATAAAGTGACCATTTAGTATTAAAATCAATATTCGATTACTATTCAAATAGTGTTTAAGTATTTTATCTCAAATATTAGTAAGAATCAAATGGCAGCTTGAAGACTACAATTTCAATCAAATCTCGGCTACAATCCACTTGATTTAAATTGCAGCCTAATTGAACGAAACTAATTCAATATTTTGTTTATTAATCTTTAAATGAAACAATTTTTTCTACTATTAAAAAAATCTAATTTTGTAAACACTTTTAAATTGCATAAAAAATCAGCACTTCCCTGATACAAAGCATATTTTGTCCACTGGGGCATAAATAACTTGTCATTTTTGAAAAGTCGCCGAGAGACATTTCGGTTCAGACCGTTTTTTTTAGTATTTTTCTTTTTTTGCGATAAATCAGATATCACTGAACAGAAAAAGGTTAATTTTGATTGATACCAGCCAAAATCTAAATTTAATGCAAATTTCAAAATTATTAGTTTAATTTCTTTTTGAATAAACATTGATTTTTGGCAAACATAAAACAACTTGACCATATTGATATATAACAGTTCTCTGCCTCAAAACTACCAGTACCTTAAGACCCTACACTGTCAAGAAATGTATCAATTTACTCGATAAATATTTGTTTAAACTAAAGCCAAAAAGAAAACACAATCGCTAAGTATTTAAACTATTTTTTGGAGATAGTCTATCTTAGAATTTAATTAAACTCTCTAGTGGAATTAATTAGCAAATTTTCAATGTGTCTCGTTTGTGAACCTTCGGGCAACAACAATCAAGGAAATGTATGACTAAATTCACTTACAATATTAACTATTTTCTTTTTTCCTTATTTGTTTTAATTATTTGCTGATTTTAATTTACGTAATTTTTGTTTCGATTCAATCAAATTTATTTTGTTTGATAGGAAAACATTAAGCAATGAAATGAAATTATCTGTTTTATGTTTTTGGAGTATTTTTGTTCTCAATCAATTGTTCATTTTTAGCTTTATCTGAGTGCCATAAGTTTGAAAGGAGATAGCTGATTTGGACTTGACCAAATCACAAATCTCTTTTTACTTTTTTTTCACTTTTTTCTCTCTTTTTTTTTTTTTTCTTTTATTAAATGATCTTTTTATTAGCTAAAATCGCTAATTATTTAATCAATATCTGTCAATATTTTTATTTTTTTTATGTATTTTACTCAAATTTGTAATTTTTTTTTTATTTTTTTTTCCAATCGCTAGGCTGAAAAGAAGGACTTCGTTCCATTCTGTGTGGCCTGAGGTTTACCTCAAATTATCTATTAAATAAATTTTGTTTAATAGGAAAACATTAAGCAATGAAATGAAATTATCTGTTTAATATTTTTGGGGTATTTTTGTTCTCAATCAATTGTTCATTTTTAGCTTTATCTGAGTGCCATAAGTTTGAAAGGAGATAGCTGATTTGGACTTGACCAAATCACAAATCTCTTTTTACTTTTTTTTCACTTTTTTCTCTCTTTTTTTTTTTTTCTTTTATTAAATGATCTTTTTATTAGCTAAAATCGCTAATTATTTAATCAATATCTGTCAATATTTTTATTTTTTTTATGTATTTTACTCAAATTTGTAATTTTTTTTTTATTTTTTTTTCCAATCGCTAGGCTGAAAAGAAGGACTTAGTTCCATTCTGTGTGGCCTGAGGTTTACCTCAAATTATCTATTAAATAAATTTTGTTTAATAGGAAAACATTAAGCAGTGAAATGAAATTATCTGTTTAATATTTTTGGGGTATTTTTGTTCTCAATCAATTGTTCATTTTTAGCTTTATCTGAGTGCCATAAGTTTGAAAGGAGATAGCTGATTTGGACTTGGCCACGGGAATGTGAGCGGAACGTGCTCGGACTATCTTATTCGAGCTCGTGCATTTATATGAATAAATAAACAACATTTAGCTGTGGACGGTAGCTTCAAATTTAAATTAATTTAAATTTTCAATTAGATTTAAAAGGCTTTTATTGTTGAGAATAAAAAACAAAAATGAACAAAAATATTTATTTAACCAGCGTTGAATTTTTTTTTTATTGAAACCTGGCCTGTCATTAATGCATTTTACACGGTTGATTAATGTACAATAGTGTAGCCTTGACGAGACTTTCAAATTTCAATTATAAGCTGTCAGCGCTCAATGAACTTCATACGGAGTTAATTGACAATTTTTTTTTTAATTTTTTCTCTGTTTTTTTCTAAACAAGTTTGACATAATGGCCTAAAATTGATTAAAATTAATCAAAATTTCAACTCGAAAATCAATATTCAAAAATTAACAATTATTATTTGGATATTATCTAATCAATAAAACAAAAGATTAAATTTGGAAGCAGCAAAAAAACATGTTTTTTATCTAGGCAAAATAATTTGTTAATAGGGTGCAAGAGAAGAGCTAGGCGTCGTTGTTTAACATTTTGTAAATGATTAGGCAATTTGAGCAAAAAAAGATTAGTGCTTTGATGTTTATGATGAATTATCTAGAGAGATGTAGAGGCAAGGTGCGAATTAACAACGGCCCTAGATCAAGCTGATTCAAAAAGTAAGAGAAGAGGGTTAGATAGGGGAATGAGTAATTTGTGGCTTGTGTGCGCTCGTTGCAAAAAGTTAGACACATATGAAATTTAAATTTTGAAAGTCTTGGGGGATCAATGGGCATTGCTAAAACGATTTAATAGTCTGAAAAGTCCATAATCGCTTCAATTAACTCGTTTCTTTGATTGTTTCGACTCATTTTGAGATTTATGTTATTATCATTATTGATAATTAAAATAAATCGAACCAATTCGATCAGCTTTAATTCCACTGCTACGGCTAGTTTTAGAAGAGTGAAAAAGTCTTTGAGCAATTAATCGCATTAGAAAAGAAAATCCAAGCATTCTTTCTTTGTCAGTTAACTTTTTTAATGCATTTATTTTTTAGACTAATTTATATGGACTTGTTGATTAGTTGCATTTAGCTTAGAAACAAAATTGCATGTCATACCAAATTCACATCAAACACTTTAATTGAATAATTCACCAAGAGCCGACTAAGACCGAGGTCTAGCACACATCGTAATTATCCAAATTCCCATTTGGTTAATTACTTAACTAAACAAGACCAACTTAGAGATACACAAGATAGAACAGAAAAAAAATTTGTTTTCATCATTTACTTATTATTTGGTCGGATATTAATAAAAAAAAAGAGTTTCATTAAAATCTTGCTCTTATTCGAAATATGCATCGCGTTTGCGCTCTCGTGCTTTGTTTTTCAGGTAAAAAAGGAAAAAATTTTACATAATTTTTTTTATTAAATAAATATTTTTGAATGTAAATTTTTTTAATTTTTACAAGGATTATTCACAGTTTTGAAGGCTCAAGATTTTAGAATTGAGCCGAGCGATACTGCCATTAAGACAGGACCGAGCACTTATACAGTTAAAGTGGGCGACACAGTGACCATTCCATGTCACATAGAAAATTTGAAAAAGGCGAATGTAATTTGGCAATACAGTAAGAGCAGAATACCGGAGACATTAACAGTGGGCATATTCAATTACCGCAAAGATTTGCGCATACGCGTAATAGTCAACTCGAGTGAAGAAAAAGAGCAATCATGGGATTTAGAAATTCGCCGTGTTAGACTAGACGATGAAGGCTACTATTTGTGCAAAGTAATGGCTGAGCCCGAGTCGCTTAAACGAGCAGTGTACCTTAGAGTAGAGGCCGATTTGGATCTAAGTATGGCCAATCGAGTTGTCAATTCAAATGACAATGTGATGCTCACATGCAATAGCAGTCTAGTAGTTGACGAAAGTTCTCCTTTACCGCACAGAAGTGTTCCTTTTCTTAAATGGTTCAAAGACAATGATCGCCTAATAGATGGAATGGCAAAGGTTAATTTAAGTATGTCTAATTTTAAGATAGAGCACTATCACCGGCCTTTTATTGCCAGTAGACTTATAATTAACAAGTTTTCGGAGCAAAATGTTGGAGAATACAAGTGCGTGTTCAGAAATCAAACGGTTTCTAAACATGTCGACATTAAAAATGCTGTAAGTCGACGAATATTTGAGTTCGGCAATGGTGCCAATGTTCAATCGTTTAGTATGCTGGGTTTTTGTTCGATCATTGCTGCAATTTTGCTTTTAATTTTACAAAAATGAATAGAAATTTTTATTATGTCAAATTGTATAAACCGTTTTTAATGTGTTTTTATTTTCTTTTTTTTTTTAAATTTATTTTAATAAAATTTAATTTTAATCATTTTTAATTAATCTTTTTTTATTTAATTTCTAAGATGCTGTGAGTATTTTTTATGTCTATAGTTTAAATGTAACTGCCTCAGGTCAAATTACTGTTTATTCGAGATTTTATTTTAAATTGTTTTTATTGAGAGCTTAATTGATAAAATAATTTCCATGCTTCAAAATATATAATTAGGAAACATTATTTTTGTTCAAGCACTGAATTGTCATTCTAAATAAGTGTTATGTTTTAATTGACAAGTTGCATTTCATCAAATCTTAGTCAATATTCATTGTTTTATATATTAGATAAATTTTCTAAAGTAATACTATAAATATGCTTTATTTTATTAATATCAAAATAAAAATCTTAAGTCTGCTAATTAACTTGAATTTTGTGTCCTAGAAACAAATTAAAATACAATTCACCAACAATCAACTATATAATTATGTTGTGCTAAGCATATTCGGAAGGCTCAAGAGAATGCCATATTTTTTCATGCATATGAAAAATTTGTAATTGTCAAAACACGGAATTATAATTCTGATCATTTAAAAAAAATTATTTATAAAAAATAGATATTTTATTATTTTAATTTATAAACCCTTTATTCAATTCTTTTTTTTTTTAAAATAAATATTCAAAAAATCGTTATACAAATCGTGAGAAAAAGCAATCCAATATTAGATTATATCTTAAAGATAAACAGATATATCATGTCTGTTTAACATTTGTCTGTCAAAATTACATTAAAAATTTGTTTTTTTTTTTATTATATAATTCATAAAGCTTATTATTTTGTATCCAATAAAAGAATATTTTTTCTAAATATTAGACATTTTTATACCAATTAAAAAATTTATTTGAATTTTTTGAGAATTATGATAATCAACTCAAAATTCACAGTTTAAACATTTAAGTTTATGCATCCTTTTTTACTTTTTTAGAATTTTAAAATAATTGCTTTTTTTTTTGCTCAATAAAATAATCAAATAAAAAACAACACATTTACACATTTTTTACGATTTCATTTTAAGATTATTTAAAAAAATAGTAAAATTTAAATTTAATCGCTGTCAAATTCCAAAAAAGATATAATGTTTAGATAAAATTAATTAAAAAATATAATTTATAGATTCAATTAAAACTAACATTTGGATTATCAATGAAATTTGCGGTTAAATTTAATTCAGAAATTATCTGGCGAAATATTAAAATCATGAAGATGAGAGAAACAAATGCCCATATTTAATGAAAAAAAAAATTAGAAATTTAAGAAAAAAAATTTTCGAAAAATTACCAAAAAACATGTGTCATTGTAAGACATTTGAAAATTGTATTTTTCTTTATTATATTTTTATTCTTTTTTTATTTCTCCTTAAGTATTAAATTTTCAATATAAATTTAACAACTAAATATTAAAATTTGAAAAGAAAAATGTAAAATTTTTAAATTTTGTAGTTAATTTCCATTAAATTAATAATAAAATTTAATAATAGTACTCAAATAAAAAATTTACCAAAATGCCAAATTAATTTTTAAAGCGTCAAATTTTGTTTGCACTCAAATTAAAATTTTAAACTTATTTTATTTTTAAATTGATGATTATTTCAGGAAATATACTTTTTTTGTACCTGTTTTTAACATAATGTTGAAGTAACAATGTTATTAAAAGCAAAATTGACAATTTTAATCGAAATTTCAAAAGTATTTAACAGAAAATTTTTTAAATTTAACATTAAAACTGTCAAAAAAATTAATACCGAATAAAAATCAATAAACTCTTTATTCATGATTAGTCAATGTATCTTTTGGGTACTTTTGTCCTTTTCTTATTCAACGTATTTAGAGCCCAGGCACTCAAGGATTTAAAGAAAGTAAAACATACTTTAAATAAAAATGCTGAACAAGAAAAGAACAAAAAATAGAAAATATACATAGATGATACATGTAAACTAAAATAATTAAAAAAATTCAACATGTTTATTGTGTATGCTCAATAATTGAGATAAAAATCTTTTTTATCTTAATTTGATGAATCACTATTTAAAAGTTTAGTTTCCATTTGCCAAGCTATTTTCCAGTTCCAATTTAAAAAAAAATACACAGCAAAACACTAAATTACCCATAAAGATTAGCTTTTAAATAAAAATCTCTTCTATTTTTTATAGGCATTTAGCTTGGATCACAAAAAAACAATCTATAATTAAATTGAGTCAATATTGAGTGAATAGAAGATTAAATTAAGTATTTTTTAACTAATAGTTTTCTAATCTACTGCATACCCAAATCTACTGTATATATCTTTTTAATTAAAAATATAAATTAAAATTAAAGTTAATAAAAAATATTAGAAAAAAATACTACAACATAGTGCAACATACTTTGTTGCACCTTTTTTACTTAAAATAATTTTTCTCATGTAAAAAAGACAAAAAATATTAACTTTAATTTTGTTATTAGCTTTAATTTTAATTTATCAAAAAATGAAGAATTTTTGTTCAATTTGTATTTGAATTTCACAAAATCAATTTTTAATAATAATAAATTAGTAATTTGATAGATGAAAAAAAAGAGCTCTTTTTTAATTCATTTTTCATTAATCGGCCATGTGATGTTTATTGAATTAAAAAAATATTTTCTTTTTAAAGATTTAATCTGAAAAAAATGAAATACCATGCCGATATTTCAGAGTCATGTTTTGATTCAAATTGAATTGCTTTGCCAGCGGCATCATAATTCCTAATTTTTATTTTAAATATTTTTTTTATTACCTTAAGCAAATAAAATAACGTGACAGCTCGAGAAACGAGAAGACAATCACAAAAACCCTCTATGTCAAGTGTGAAGGTTGTTGCAAGAAAAAATTAAAATGCAACCAATTTTGAAAAATTATGAACGGGTTCAGAGCATACACGAAAGCACATCAGGTTGTGTGATGTGTTCAACAGAAGAGCTTTGCCAACAAGCTTTGATACGTATTTAAATTTGAATGGTTTAAATGAGAACAAAAAATTATTTTCTTTTGACTGATCTTTTATTAAAAAAAAATTTTTTTCAACACAGATTCAAATGAATATTTATAAGAAAATATTTCCGAGAAAAACCAATCAAATTTAGCCAACATCTATCTATTCATAAAACTCACACTATTTAAACACATACAAATTTTTTCACTTTTTTTTCTTACTTTTTTTCATAAACTTTCATTTTCTTAAGACTTAAAAATACAAAAAATGTTCAAAATAGGACTGTTGTTGTGTGTGGCGTCACTGGTGGCAGCCAACGACGTACTAGAGTACACTGACGCCAACTTTGACTCCAACATAGTTCAACACGAAATAGCGTTGGTCAAATTTTACGCACCGTGGTGCGGACACTGCAAACGAATGGCGCCTGAGTTCGACAAAGCGGCCTCAGCACTCAAACTAAACGAGCCACCAGTCGCTTTGATCAAAGTAGACTGTACAGTTGAGACCAAAGTGTGCGGCCGAATGGGCGTCAATGGTTACCCGACATTGAAAATATTCAAGAATGGCGAAGTGTCAGCCGACTACAATGGACCGAGAGACGCAGACGGCATTGTCAAATACATGCGCACCAAAGCCGGCCCCACTTCCAAACAACTGAACTCGGTCGAAGAGGCCGAGAAGTTCCTCTCCAACGTTGACCATTCTGTGGTCGGATTTTTCAAATCTGGTGACAGCCCGCTAGCCGCTGAGTTCAAAAAGGTGGCCGATCAATTGGCCGAAAACTACAGGTTCGCTCAAACCAGCAACCCTGACGTCCTAGCCAAGTACGGTCACGAGGATCAGCTTGTTATCTACCAACCACCAAGACTGCAAGTCAAGCTCCTGCCATCCGAAGTGGTCTACTCCGGACCGGCATCGGCTAACCAAATGCGCCAATTTGTCAAGGACGAAATCCACGGCTTGGTCGGTCACAGGACAGTGTCGAATGCAGGAGACTTCAAAAATCCACTTGTTGTTGTTTTGTTCAATGTGGACTATGTGAAAGATGTGAAGGGATCTAATTATGTGCGAAACAGAGTAATTAAAGTGGCGCAAAAGCTCAAAAACGAGGCTATTAATTTGAACTATGCCATTTCATCTGTGACTGACTTTGCCCAAGAGTTGTCCGAATTCGGCATTGAATCGCCTGAAGCCGACACCAAGTACATTGTTGGTCGTGGTGCGCGAAACGAAAAGTTCAAGTTTGATGGAGACTTTTCAGTTGATAATTTGGAGAAATTTGCTCGTGACCTGGCAGCTGGCAATTTGCAGCCCTATATGAAATCGGAGCCAGTGCCCGAATCCAACCCGGACGCTGTTCGCACTGTGGTTGCTAAAAATTTTGAAGAAGTTGTCAACGACGAGAGCAAAGATGTTCTCATTGAATTCTATGCCCCGTGGTGCGGACACTGTAAATCATTGGCGCCCAAGTATGAAGAACTGGCCAAAAAGTTGAGTGAGGAAGGCGAGATTGTGATCGCTAAGATGGACGCTACTGCCAATGATGTGCCAGCTCAATATGATGTCAAAGGGTCAGTGAATGGTTGAATTGAATTTTTTTTGTTGAGTTAAATTTTTTCTTTTCTAGATTTCCAACCATTTTCTTTGCACCAAGAAATAACAAACGCAGCCCGTTGAAGTACGAAGGTGGCAGAGAAGTTGACGATTTTGTCAAGTACATTGCTCGTCATTCAACAAATCCATTGTCCGGCTATGACCGCACTGGAAAGAAAGTAAAGGCCAAAAGTGATCTGTAAATTTGGTCGCATTTTCAATCATTCTAACCAAGAAATTATTGTTTTACATTCGAGCATTTTTTTTCCAATTTATGTTAAAGAATAGATATAGAATCGGTTATCTATCAGTTTTTATGATTTTCATATCGAAATTATTTAAATAAATTTTTTAAAACTTTTAAAGTAATATTTATTAAAAAAGAATTTATTTATTTGTTTATTTGTGACGAGCTATAGCTCCTTCAGATTAATAAATAAAAAAAAAAATAAAAAATAAATAAAGCTAAAAATATGGTTGAATGTAATGAATAAAAATATATACAACATTTAAATGATTTAAGACATAAATAAGGCAAATTGAAGCTCATGATCAGATGTAAATTTCATATCGAAATTTTAAGTTTTAGATTTGAAAAAAAAATTATATAAAATTTTTAAGTATTTTTTAATAACAAATGACTAAACTTTATTAAATTTTATTTTTTTTAATCTTTAACTTAGAAAAAATTATGTAGAGTTAAAAAACAAAGAAATTTAGAAAAAATTTTTTTAACATTTTCTGTTGATGATCAATTCAAAAAGTTTATCTTAAGATATTAAAATAATCATGATTTAATTTAAAATTTTTTTTAATGTAACATGATTAACTTGTTATGTAGATTTAAAAAAACAAAAAAATTTTGAAAAAACATTTTCTAAATTTCTTTTTAGATTTCAAAATTTTGAGGCATCTTGAAGTTGATGATCAATTCAAAAAGTTTATCTTAAGATATTACAATAATCATGATTTAATTTAAAAAATTTTTTTTAATGTAACATGATTAACTTGTTATGTAGATTTAAAAAACAAAAAAATTTTGAAAAGACATTTTCTAAATTTCTTTTTAGATTTCAATATTTTGAGGCATCTTGAAGTTGATTATTAATTCAAAATATCATTTCAATTCAAAAAATTTTCATACTTCACATCCCTACGCCTTGGCACCTCTCGCGGACACTTTTGAATTGAAATGATATTTTGAATTGAAAATCAACTTCAAGATGCCTCAAAATTTAGAAATCTAAAATTTAAATTTATTTCACTTTAATATATTTTAATAAATTTTATAATACGATTTAAAGCGTTTGTTTGAGACATAATTTGTATATCACTATGTGGATTTTAATTTTTTATTTGATTTCGATAATTATCATGATTTTTTTAAATAGCGGGTAGCCAAAAATGATTGCTAGAAATTTCAAAAAAAAAGTACTGAACTCATTTAGATAAAATAATGAAAATTTAATATTTTGTGTAAATTTTTATCTAGTTTGCAAAAATATTAAGCTCTTTTGAAATTATTTATTTCGCATGTTCTAGACCCTCGATTGACCAATACCCTAATGCCTTCTTGTCCTCAGTGGTTATGAAACCTCGAATGTTAGTTCAATACATCATTTTGTTGAGAATTTTATGCTGATTAAAATGAGCTATAAATTATTTTATTCGGAGGTTTTTTGTTGGAATGGTAAATATTAGCCTTGTTGGAAGATTCTCAATAATTGAATCAATGTGATCATTTCATTTGATAAGCTTGTGTAGCAAATATGCGACCAAAGATGTTGGGAAAAATTTTGGAATTGATTGAAGAAGTAAAGATGGGTGCTTAGTGAATTTTGTTTGAAAACAATCCTAAAAACAGTCAATAGTAACAAAAAGATGTACAAAAAATGAGGAACTTAAATAAACTTAAACTAGTCCTGTAAACTAACAAATATAATGTATTAAATCAAAGAATGATATACTTTTTTTTTAAATTCATCTAATTTTTTTTCCTTAAAAAAAGTTTATCCAAAAATTAAAAAATTATGAAAAATTTTTATTTAAATTTTTAAAATTTTCAACATTACTTCTGCAGAAATTCAGATTATCAGAAAAAAATATTTAGTAGCTTGTTTTAATCAGGATAAAATTCTCTATATAGTGATGCATTGCATTAGTATTTTAAATTTAATAATCGCAGAGGACAAAGTCCGGTCAGGTTACTTGGTCAATTATGAGCGAGATTTAATTCTACTTTAATTCAAATAATATATATGATAAAATATAAAATATTTTACTAAATATGCTTAATATAAATCAGATATTTTAAAAGCTTAATGTTTAAGCAAATTTGCTTAATCCGAAAATATATGTCTGCAAAAACTCTGCAACGTAATTGCACAGTCGATTAGAATACTTTTTAATGGCGTGCTAAACGCAAAAAATTGCAGAGTACTTTGCAGACTTATTTTACTGCATTAAACAAATTTGCTCATAATTAAGCATTTTACAGAATTAAATTATCTATTTTAGTTAAAAAATTATTCAAATTTTTCTGAATTGAAAAGATCGAATTGAAACGAACTTCACAACCCCAAAAAAAATTCAAATTTAAAAAATTAAATTTAAAGTATTTTGACATTTAATTTTTAAAAAGGAAAAAACATTCTAATACATTTTAAATAAATAAAATTTAAAAAAAAAATTTTAAATTTTATAATATTATAAATTTATCTATTAATTTAAAGCTTAAATAATTAATTATAATTTTTATCACAAGAAAAGATATAATTAGTTTTTCAGTTAGTTTAGAAATAACGTTCTTAAACTGTTGTCAAGATAAATAAACTAATTTCCTAATAATTTTTTTACCATAAACTGCTTAAAAGATAAATTTTCTTTATAGAGACTTCTCTAGTTATCAAAATATAATTCAAAAAAGGAGAAAAATGTATTTGAATTTTTTAATCAAATTAATAATTTTGAAACAATTCATTTTCTGTTGTTTGGGCCAAGTAACCTCATCAAACAATTTTGTTGGCTATGGTCAATCATATGGTGATCTTCAATTTCCACAATTAGATGACGTTGAGATTCAAATTAATACTAGAAAAAGATTCGAATTCGGAAATGTGAAGTATTCAAATTTTAATTTAAGCTCAAACGGAATAATTTTTTTCTCAGGATCAACAATATTAAATTTTCCGTTTCCTATTTATTCACTAACAGCTATCGCACCTTTTTGGTCCGATATAGACATTTCTAAATATGGCAAAATTTTTTACAGACAAATAGAAAATGGTAACGATTTACAAAAGATTGGTCTAGAAATAAGACTAAGTTTGTCAAGTTCATTTTATCCAAACTGGGCGTTTGTAGTAACTTGGGATGAAGTTGCACCATTTTGTTCTTCATTAGATTTCCTCAAGAACACTTTTCAGTTGGTTCTTACTACTAATGGTTCAAGCTCTTTCGCAATTTTTAATTATGGTCAACTAGATTGGGAGTCATGCAGAGGATTCGTAACCGGAATCAATTCTGGAGACGGGATCAATTACTTAGAAATTAGTAATTCCAGCAGATCGCTTATGATAAAATCAAATGTAAACACTAAAGGTAAATGGATTTTCAGAGTTGATAATTTCAAATCCAATATTCTCTCCACCCAAACTGTGACACCAACTACAAAAACTTCATCAGCGACTTCAGAAAATATTTTTTCTACGCAATTTAATTATTTCTCTGTGTCCCACATGAATCCTTTAAATTTAATATTACTAGTAATTTTAATATTTTTTTTCTCAACAGTATCCTTTTTGACTTTTTTGATATTAAAATCTAAAATTAAATATGTGAAACTCTTAGCTCTTAATTCTAATCAGATTCCGATTAGCACAATAAGTCAATAAATTTTATTTTTTTTTCTAAAAGATTTTTAACTTTATTTAATAAATTTTGATTTTAAACAATTGATTCTTTATTAGAAAATTCATTTTCAGAAAAAAATCTTTTTTCTATTCTTTTGATTACAATATTTCCAAGCTTTACTGATTTTGATTCAACCAAATAATAAAACACAAGTCCAGCAATATATGATTTTAGAAGTACAACTATTATATAATCTAAATTAAGACTAAAATTGAAAAATTCAAATGTTGTTTGCACAAATATTGGATGGAGAAGATAAATGCCGAAACTGTAAAGACCACATTTACACAAAAACTCATTACTCAAAAAACGAATTAAATAATGTTTTTGATTGCCAAGTATTAAAAATAATATAAGACTTGACCATATCCTTGCCGAAACTGTTCCAGCTAACACTTCATCTTCATAATTTCTCTTCAAACCATAAATAAACAAAATAACTGTCAGATAATTAATTATAAATTGTATTTTTTCAAGTTGTATTTTTCTCATTAGTTTTTCGTTACGCTCTATTAAAGTTAATAAATGTGCAGCCATGGTTCCATAAAAAAATATCGAAAATCTAACTGTTAAGTAATGCGATTTTTTGTCATAAAAATCAGTTTTTATTAAACCTAAAAAATTTATTTTTTCATTAAGCACTGATGCAATGATACAACCGCTTAGAATAATTAATTCATATCTTTTTAGTTTATTAACTATTAGACAATAAATTGGCATGAAAAAATAATATTTAAACTCTGGCGCAATCGTCCATAAATGATTCACTCCCGAATAATTTAATAAAATCAATTCTGTCCAAGACGAATATTTGTACCCAGCTTTAAAGTTAAAAACGCCTCCAAGTATTTTGGGACCAAATTTTATACAAGTTGCTATTATGAAAAAAACAACATAAATACGAAAAAACCTCCGGACCAAGTATTTAATTAAAAGAAACAATTTCATTTTTACATTGTTTACCGGCGAATTTAATTCATTTAATAATTTATAAGTGAGTAAAAAAGAACTAAGTACAAAAAAACCATAGACTCCAGTTGTGTGTCTTATTTGATAGATAAAATTCACTAGTTCACATTTGTCATTTTTCTTTGAATGAGACACTAGCACTAAAATAGCCAGCATACCACGATAGCCATCTAAAAAATTGCAGCGCTTTATCTCATTAAATTCGTCCAAAAATTTAGTAAGCTTTTTCATTTGTAAAATTTCTCAACTAAACTTGATTGTGGCTAAATATTTAAAAAAAATCTTTTTTAATTTTTATTTCAAGAAAAAATAATTAATTGTTTATCTTCTAAAATGAATTTTTTAATACAAATTTTATTTGTTTCCAAAATAACCTCAAAAGATATAAAGACATACTTGTTTGTAAAATATTTTAGTGTTTATTTTTCAAAATTTTGTTTTTATCAACTCTGTTTTTCATAAACAAAAAATGCTTGATTTCAATATTGAAAATATGAGAAGTGAAATAAATTTGAATTTTTTTTCTTTCATAATTTTTAAAGGTGAAATTTAGATTTATTTTATAAAAATTTATTAAATTCAAATGGCACCTTTTTTATTTTTCAAAATACTTCAAAATTCTATGTTAAATTTTAGAAATTAACTTGGTAATTTTCTAAAACAAAATCTTGTTGTGATGCAAATTTCTAAATTTTGAACTAAATATTAAAAAAGTATTGCTTTAGGGTCTCAATATCTCAATAAACTATTTTTTGCTTGATTTGGTTTGAAATTTTTTATTACGGATTTATGCGGCTGTTTTCCCTTGGAACCGGTTGTGAGTGAAATCTGGGATATTGAAAAAGCAATTAGAATGTGAAGGAATAGATAAAATTTATTTCTAAATCAAAACAATATGGATTGATATATATGAGGGATTTGTAGATTAATTCATTTAAATTTTTGATTAATTTGAGCTTTTTTTAATTCTAAATTAATGCTATGTTATATTATTTTAATATAATGATATTTAATCATCGTACATATGAGTCTTTTGTCATAGGTGTTTAGTTTGTTTATCTAATGTAAAGAGTTATCACAGAGATTTTCCTAGTAATATTTCTACGCTAGTTTTCTTCTGTAGATAAATACTATTATCAATTAAAATCAGAGTAGTTCAAAATCAAAAAGCTAAAGGCAAGTCAAATTTTTTTGGAAAATTTTTTTCAAAATTTACCAGTGGTTTTACCAAAATTTACGCGAATTTCGGTAATTTTACTTAAAATCGCAAAAGTGAAAAACAGTAAATTTACAGAATTTTACGTAAATTTACCATAATTTAACGGATTTTTCTCAATTAAAATTTCAATAGTGTAAATTGATATTCGTTTTTAATTCCTTTAAAAAGTTATTAAAGTTTGTGTAATTATTACTTTTTCGCAATTAAATTTCACCACAGTTTTTTAAATTTATAATGGTTTAGTTTTAGAAAAAGCTTAATTTCTTAGATTCAATTATAATTCTCTCGTATTTTGAATTTTTTAGATAATGAAAATTTAAATTTGATCAAAAATTTTATCAAATAATTTTTCTTTAAATTAAATAAAAATTTGGATTATTCATATATTTGTTTTAAATTAAAATTTGGTAAAATTTAATAATCTAAAATTAGAACACATTAATTACCATCACTAATTGATTTACTATGTAAAATATTAACTTTTAATTAAATTTTTTTGTCCACAAATTTATATTTGAATTTTAAATTCTATTTTCAACACTTTGGAATATTATTATATTGTTTGTTCAAATATTAGATAAAGAAAATGACAAGCAGACAACTGTTTGGCTAATAGTTAATACATTGATAAATTTGCTTTTAAACAGATAAAATTAAATGAATCGAGTGCGTGACCAGAAAAAAATTATCATATAGAATTAATTTAATTTTAATTAGTTAGATTTAATTAAATACTCAAAAATCCATCAAATAATTAAGTAATTTAGAATTTTTTTTAATTTGCTGTCAAAAAATATTTGCGAAATGAAAAATCAAAAATTATTTTAACATTTTCCAATGTTTAATATTTATTAAAGATTTAATTTACTAGATTATAATATCTCTTTAAAAATATTTGAATGACTGTGAAAAAAAATCCATCAAGTTTTGCTAAATTATGTATTCAATTTATTTTTTTTAAATCATAATTAAATTTTTTGTCTAATTTATAAAAATTATGGATGTGCCAGAACTGCTTTACAAAAAGCCCGAATTTATAGAAACGGTAATCAAACTATTCCATAATTTTTTGGTTTAAATTACACATTTAAAATAGGCCAGTGGAAACAAGGTCAGCAAAAATTCGGTAATGTGCGGAAGTCAAAACATAATCCTTCAAGGAAGAACAGTCGTTTTACAAGATTGTATAGTAAGAGGTGACTTGGCAGGGGTGAAAATTGGCAGACATTGTATAATCGGTGAAAGAGTTGTAATTCGTCCACCTTTCAAGCGTTTTCAGGCAGGGTAATATAACTCTAAATCTTAACTTAAGGATAATTTAAACTTTGTTCAGAGTTGCTTTTTTTCCAATGCATATTGGTGATTATGTGGTAATTGAGGACGATTGTGTGATTAATGCCTCCACCATCGGTAGCTATGTTCACATTGGAAAAGGTTCGGTGATCGGTCGACGGTCCACGCTCAAAGACTGCTGTGCTATTGCACCCCATTCAGTAGTGCCACCCGAAACAATAGTTCCACCCTATGCCTATTACTCAGGTCAACCCGCATTATACGTAAACGACTTACCTGAATGCACCAGAGAACTAATGGTTGACTATGCTGAGACATTTTATCAGAATTTCAAAGCTGTCTAATTAAAAGATTTTTGTTTTTAATAAATTATTTAAATTATTTTTTAGATCAAATTTTGAAATAGAATTTTAAATAAACAGAAAATTTAATAAATCGTTTATTTTAATTATATTCGATGGTAAATGTTAAGTTAAGATTTCAAATAAGAATCTTAGATTAATCTTGACAAAATTTAAGTCACGGTTAATATTAAAACTATTTGAAATATAATAATTTATGCATCTTAAATAAATTCAAATAAGAATATTGAAATAATAAAGATTTTATCTCGGCACAGCGAAATAAAACTCTAATTTTAATCTCATATCTTTTTATTTATTTTTGTTCGTAAGATGGGAAAGGAAGCCTTGAACACAAAAATTCCCAAAGAAACTAGCCGTAAAAATTAAAAAAAAAAATTTAATTACAATTTTTAATAAAATTTAAAGATTTAAAACTAGATTCGCCAATTAGAAAGCCAATCCAAGTTCAATCAATAATAGAAAAGCCAAAGGCACTTCAGACTTCTCTTTCCTTGCTCAAAATGAGCCAATTTAATTCGAATCATTTTTCACAGTATGAAAATAATCCAATTATGGATAAATTGGACGTGCTCATTTCATTCTGTAATGAGCTTAGTGCCGGTCAAGCCGAAATAAAGCGAAAACTTTCCGAAATTGATCAAACATTGAGAACTATAACTGGCAAAGCTTACATAGAACCAATTGAAGACTCACAATCGATGGAAACTTCAATTTTTTCCAAAGAAATTATCGAACAAGCCAAATCTAGACTTTCAGTTGATCTACAAGTAGACTTGGTATTCAATGGCAAAAATTTGCTCCGGCATCCTTTCAATTACACAAATATAAACACTTTTGGCACAACATTGCTTTCCGAATTGTTTAAGCTACGCGAGCTCAATAGTGGAACAGTAGAACCTACCAAATCTACAACTCCGTCTCTAGACCAAAAAAGAGTTGATTTGATTAAAGGTAATTTTTTTTAATAAATTTTTTATCTAATAAATGTTTTTTGGTTTTTAGTATGTTATTTGAAAAAACTAAAGACTATTGATGCGTTTGAGCACTATTGGCCCAGTATTGTAAAGTCATTAAGACAAAAATGCATAGATGTTAAATCTAACATAAAAAGTGAGAGATTTTTTTATCTATGATATAAAATATATTTTTTGATATTTTTATAAAATTAACTATAGAATTGATGGTTTAAAATTAATGGCTTATTTTCTTTTGGACACATTTTTTATTTAATCAAGTAACTTGATGAAGCAGAATAAAATTTAAACTTTTATAGTAATTTTATTTACTTCTCAATTAAGAGGAACAAAAATCTATCCCCGAATTTCTAAGGTGATTTCTAACATAGGATCCTATTTTGAATTAAGTTTAAAGCAATTTTAATTTATTCAAATAATTTTCTTTTAAATTTTTTTTTATCTTGAAACAAACTTTTTTTGCGAATATAAAATTAATCTTTTTTAGAAAAAGGACATTTGTGGTACAAGCTCCAAGAAGAGTTAGTAAATGACGGATTTTTGATTACAGAAAATGGTATTGGGAGTAGTCAAGACGGAAATTATGTGACAATGGATAATTTTTGCGAAAATCAAGACCTAAATGAGTTTGAAAATGTAACTGAAGATGAAACGGAGCAAATGGAAGAGCTAGGACTAGCGTAATTGCTTATTTTTAAATTTTAATGTTTTAAATGTAAATTAAAATTGTGTAAATAAATTAAAAAAATTATCTTTATTGTGACTTCAATTTTACAAGCTTTTAATTCATATCAAATAAATTTCGTGTTAATAATTTTTAATTTTGAGATTTAGTTGAACATAAGTTTAAAATTCTATTAAAAATTCGTAAAAAAATCACCATTTTAAATTTAATCATAATTTAATTAATGCATCTTATGTTATGTTGTTATAATAATATTTAATAAAAAATATTAGAACAATTACTAATAAAATCTCTATAAATTGAATTTTTTTTTATTTCTTCAAAAAACATTTTGAGTCTGTTCATTTTTTTGAAGTTTAGAAATGGTGTTTGTGAGTATTCTCTTTCCTATTTCTAGCATCATTTTTTTAATATATACCTAAGATTCCAACTTTGATGTTCAAACCGGTTTCCAATGATCAAGAGTATGAACAAATTGCGGAGAGCTTTCACACAGCATTTAAAGGTTTCGGAACCGATGAGAAAAGAATAATCAAGGAAATATCATCAATAACCAATGACCAACGTCAAATAGTTAAAGAAAAATACCTATTGATGTATGGCAAAACTTTGGAA
Source organism: Brachionus paranguensis (assembly GCA_016802215.1). NCBI lineage: Eukaryota > Metazoa > Rotifera > Eurotatoria > Ploima > Brachionidae > Brachionus > Brachionus paranguensis. The sequence continues at coordinate 1,818,946 of JAESIX010000016.1, read as the reverse complement.
AAAGATCTAAAATCGGAACTCAGGGGTGATTTTGAGGACGTGGTTATTGCTTTGCTTAGACCAAGATTTGAATACGAGGCAGAATGTTTAAGAGATGCTATTAAAGGTTTTGGTACTCGCGAGTACGTAATCATTGAATTACTATGTACCAAAGAGTCTGAAGAAATTGAAAAACTAAAGCAAGCTTATAATGAATGTAAATATTTTTTATATTTTATTAATTTTTTATCTTTTTTGATTGTTATTAATTCCAAGTATTTGAGCGCGATCTAGAAGAAGACTTGGAAAATGAAGAAGGAGGTCCTTTAGGTCGACTATTACGAAGCATTGCCACTGGTCTAAGACCATCACATTCAGATGTTGATTTATCTCTTGCTCAAGAAGAAGCACAAAAACTATACGATGTAAAAAAATAATATTCAAGTTTTTTTTTCACTTTAGATGTTTTTCTAGGCTGGCGAGGGAAAAATTGGTACTGATGAATCTGAATTTGTGAGAATTTTAGCTTCAAGAAGTTTTTCTCAGCTAAAAGCAACATTTGATGAGTACAATAATATTTGTGGAAAAGACATAGAAGAGTCGATCAAGTCCGAAACGCATGGATCTATGGAAAGTGCTTTTAAGGCCATCGTAAGGAATGTACGCAATCGGCCCGCTTATTTTGCCAGGCAAATAAATAAATGCATTAAAGGTATAGGTACAAAAGAAAAGGATTTAATTCGAATTATTGTAAGTCGATGTGAAATTGATATGGGTGATATAAAAAGGGAATACAATGAAATTTTCGGAAAATCTTTATTTGAAGAACTTAAAAAAGAGCTTAGAGGAGACTTTGAGGATATTATTTTAGCATTAGTCGGAACTGACTAAATTTTTATTTTAGTTCCAATCAAAAAATTTTATCTTAAATAAATTTATTAATTTTAATTCAATCATTTTTTATTTTAAAAAGAATCAGAAAGCCTTTAATTCTGTTCTTGTATTTAATTATTTTTTTCTAGTCCGAGGTTTACCCCACAACCCCAGTTCTAAACAAATTATTGAGCTTTTTTATTTTTATAAGTAAATTCAAAGCCAAAAAATTTGAATTAAAAAGAGATGTTTGAAAAAAAAAATTAATTATTAAAAAAATTGTATGTAATTTCTATGTTTATAAAATAAATTTATTGTTTGGAAAAATTTTGAAATCAAAACTTACAATTCTGATTCTGTTTTTATTCAAATTTATCAAAATCAATTTTTTTAAATAAAAATTTAAATAATTCAAGTTTTTTATAAAATTTTTTTTTAAAATAATTCTTAAGAGTTTTTGGCGAAAATAAATGTATTTGTCAATTCGATTGCATGAAAAGAAAAGTTTTGTTGACGTAGTCGTTTTAAATGAAAAGTCTAAAAGTTCAGGTGAGGGGTAAAGTCAAACATAAAAAAAATTTCGCAATGAGTTAAAGTCATACAAAAATGCTCTTATTCTGGGAATATCAAACAAAAAAGTTCAGTCAAACAAAAATTGATCTAAAATTTTATTGTCAAAATCTATATAATAAATAAGTAATAATAATATAATATATTTTTGCGTGAGCATTCTTATCAAAAAAAAGCAAAGTAATTCCGAATGACTTATTCATAAAATATCTCATATCAAATTTTAAATTAATGTTATAACGCATTGTGAAATTTCATAAAAAACTTCCAATACAAAAATAAAAAAATTTTATAACTTTTGTTCTAAATGTCAAAAACTTGTTGTGTAAATGAAACAAAGTGAAACAACTTTTGTTTTACCTACTGCGGAAGTCTGCAAAATTGCACCCTATTTAAAAGTATTAAAAATAAACGCAATTCATTTGCACCGATTTTTTAGCATCTTATGTCTCATCTAATATATAGCATGTTCGTTGCATTATTTGGTATTTTGCAGAGAGATTTAATCAAATACCATCTAAAAGTTATAAAGAAAATACCATTTGATCTGATTTTTTTGATCCTAAACTTCAAAATGCCGGTTGTTTGCAAGGTTTTACGGAATTAAAATAAAATTTTACATTCTAAAATGACAATAATGCCTGTTAGATAATTTTTAATGTTTTTTATTAATTAAGTTTTTAATTTTTGAACGATCAATTTTCAGAAACAAATATTCCCTTTAATATTAAGCCTTGAAAATTTTTATATTCTTTTAAGGAATTCTCCAAATTATTTATTTATTTGTTTTCTTACCGAGATAAAGCTATTTCAGAATAAAATATTTAAAAAAAAACAAAATTTTTAAATTATATTACTTTACATAGCCTTTAAGGCGTTTAATGAAATAAAAAATAATAATAAGATGTATAAATCCAAATGGTCCAAGATTTAATAATAAGTTTTTTTCATTTGTTAGTTTAAATGTTCTAATCTTAACTTCAAAAAATTAGATTCTAAAATAATGAGGCTTTATATGGCATTATTAACATTGAATTCTTAATTAAAAATAATTAAATGGGTCTTTTTTAATTTTAAAATTTTTAAAACACTTAGATAAATCTTTTTATTTGACAAAAAATAAATTTGTTATCCTGGTTAATGCTTTATTTGAGATAAAATTTTATATGCAAATATTAAAAAATCAAAGATATTCAATTATTTATTATTTTTGTTCTACGTTTACAATAAATAAAAATAGTTAATTCAGTTTTAGAAACTCAAGTGTAAATTTCATAAAACATGGTTCAAGAAATGAAAATCTTGCTTTTTCAGATTCTATTATTGACCTCAAATTCCAAACTTCTGAATTTTATTAAAAAAAAATTATCGGCGATTTATTAAAAAATTTTTAAATTTATATTACAGTAGTATTGTTTCGCCTTAATGTTTTAAACCTTTAAACCTTTAAAATATGATTTACTGAGTCTCACGCAGTTGTGGAAGAAATTTTCATGATAAATTGTTTCATCCACTTTCGTTCAAATTTTAACCAAAAGACCGTCATAAATGCAATCATTTTAACAGTTGTGTTTCAATATTCTTAAAAAGCTAAATAAATAAAAATTTGTGAATAAAAAATGACTAATAAAATCATAGCTAAGTTTAAACAAAAAATCAAATGCTTTTTTTATTATTAATTCTTTTGGCAACTAAACAAAAAACATTTTACAAACACTAAATCAAATTTATACTCCTCACAGTATTATTTTTTATTATTAATAAAATTTTTAATATATACTTTTTTTTAACGTTACATTTTAATAAAAAATTGAATTTGTGTTTTACAAAAATTTTATAAATGCTCAATAAATTTTCATTCAAAGTGTTATTACTTTATACTTTATGCAACAAAATCGTTGCTGATTCTATTCCTTATGGATTTTGGAATGGTGACTACGAATTTCCATTGAGAGACGATTATACGCTCTTAATTAACCTAAATTACTCATTTAAATTTTTCAATAAAAATTATTCAAGTCTTTACCTAAGCTCAAATGGAATTGTTTCTTTTGACAAAGCAGCATATCATTGGCCAAGTTCATTTCCTAGTGAATCGCCAGTTGCTGTTGCACCATTTTGGACTGATATAAACATTGCAAAAAATGGCCAAATATTTTACCGACAAATATTTAGTGGTTCTAATTTAGAAAGAATTGGCATTGAAATCAGGCAAAGTTTATCTGTTTCTTTTTATCCAAAATGGGCTTTTGTTGTTACTTGGTTTGAGGTTGCGCCTTATAAGAGTTATAGTAATTTACCAAAAAACACCTTTCAATTAATTTTGACTAACGATTTATTAAATTCATTTGCTATTTTCGATTATAAAATATTAGAATGGGAGGGTAATTTTTTGGCCGGAATAAATGCAGGTGATTCAATCAATTTTAAAATAATAGGCGATTCGGCCTTAAGACTGATTTCTGGTTCCAATGTTAATAAAAAAGGAAAATGGATCTATAAAGTAACAACAACATCAACAACCACATCCACAACTACATCCACAACTACATCCACAACTACATCCACAACTACATCCACAACTACATCCACAACCACATCCACAACTACATCCACAACTACATCCACAACTACATCCACAACTACATCCACAACTACATCCACAACTACATCCACAACTACATCTACAACTACATCCACAACTACACCTACAACTACATCTACAACTACATCTACAACTACATCCACAACTACATCCACAACTACATCCACAACTACATCTACAACTACATCTACAACTACATCTACAACTACATCCACAACTACATCTACAACTACATCTACAACTACATCTACAACTACATCTACAACTACATCTACAACTACATCTACAACTACATCTACAACTACATCTACAACTACATCTACAACTACATCTACAACTACATCTACAACTACATCTACAACTACATCCACAACTACATCCACAACTACATATACATCTTCTATTATTAAGTCTGCTTTTAATTCTCATTCAACTTTAACAGCTAAATCGAAAAAACAAGAAAAGATTTCAGAAAATTTTAATTTTTTCAAAAATTCAACAATTTATAATGATCATCAGAAATTGGATTTATTTGATTTTATATCAAATCATAAATTAAAATTTACAATATTATCAATATTCGCGTTTTTTTTGTTATTTTTTTGTTTATTATTTTTATCAATTAGAAAAAAATTGTTTAGTTCATTAGCTGAACCATTTGAAAAAATTCAAATGGAAATAAAAGAATAAATAGATAAATTGAGAAAAAAATACTTTATTGACAAAAATTTAGCTTAAATAAATAAACAAATTTATCACTTGATATTTTTATATTTTTAATATTAGCTCTCGAATATCGAGTCTGAAAACTTAAAATAAAACATTAAAATTAAGTTTATTAATTCAAAATTTTATTTTAGAAACTTCATAAGTATCAGATAATTATAATGAAAGATTGTTTCAAATAATATCTTTTTGAATCTTTAGACAAATCTTTAATGAGATCTTTTTGTCAATATTTTAGTGACACATTTTAAGGTTTTCTTACATTCTCTTTTGCATAATGTATAATTTTTTAAAATACACAATTGAATCATAATTATTTGTAATTAAAGCTTAAATTTTTTTTATTTAAATTAATTTCAAAAAAAAGAAGAAAAAAAATAGGGGTGAAGTCTTAAATTTCAAATTACTACATTGATTTCAAAGTTGATATAAACACGCACACAAAAGTTAAAATTAAACTAACAAATAGTCGATTCTTCGCGATCTTTGTACACATTTTCTTTTATTCTTGGATAAATCTTAAAAGAAATTAATTAATTTTGTTTTATTTAAATGTTAAGAATATAATCAAATTTTATTGTGCGAAAGTAATGTGTCCATATTTTAATTTTTTGTCAGGAGCTTATCTATTTTTAAATGGATAAAATATTTAATTTATTTAGAGAAAAAATCTCTATAAATATATAAATACTTCTATCTAAAATATATTTAAACCAAGACTTGTTTTAAAGTTACAAATTCACAAAAATTTAGGTTTTTTTTTCTTGACTTGGACTCGGCCGTGAAATTTATATGAAATAATATTTTTTACCGTTCCATTCGGTAACGATTGCGGCCACATGATCATTTTGGGTATTGTGAAATCCAAATCCAAATATAACAAAAATACTTCATTTTTTGATAAATAAATTTAAAAAATACTGCAACATAATTTTTTGCACTTTTTAACATTTATGTTTTTGTAAAAGGTCCGAAAAATTACCAAATTACCTATTTGCCTAAATGGGTTAATGCACTAAATTAAATTTTCACAAGAAACCAGAAACCCAATAGCTCAGATAAGCATGATATTGAAAGCCCTCTGCCTAAGCTATCAATAGAAAACAAAAATTAAATTAAAGTATTTTTTATTAAGTCCATTCTGAGTTAACCCTAACCTCATTAACCTCTTTTGTTAAGGGGGTGAGTCGGAAAATTCGGTCTAATTCGGTTAATGAATTCGGAGTTTTCAAACAAAACTGAGTCGATAGACAAAAAAAAGAAAAAAAAGGTCAACCGGTTAGGCCATCTTACTATATTTTTTAATTTTTTTTTCATTAAAAAAATTATTTTTGGTAAAAAAGTCCAACAAATTATGTTGCAATATTTTTTTTCAAATTTTTTACTATCTTTAATTTTAATTTATCAAAAAATGATGAATTCTGTTCAATTTGTATCTAAAATCCATGACATCTCAATTTGCCGTTCCAAGCAGCTATTGTGACGGCCACATGATCATTTTGCCGTTCCAAGCAGCTATTGTGACGGCCACATGATCATTTTGCCGTTCCAATCAGTTATTTAGAGAGTCACATGGAAGGGGAAAATGAACAAAAAAATTTTGGACTAAATGACTTGACTTATGACTTAAAAAAACTCTGTTTAAAGCCTATTTTTTAGTTAAATTAAATGTTTTCCTGGCCACCTTCTAACATCACATGAGCTTACAAGTGACACAATAGTTAAGAGGAAGAGGCCTATTTTACCTGGTTTAATTAAATTCGATCTTAGAATCGAAAAAAAGAACAGAAGAAAAAGAAACAAAAAAAGAAAACCACTTACACCAAGATAATTTTTGGGCACTAGACCACACCTGCCTTGGTCATTGACTAATGTACACGTCCACCATCCATCGTTGGCTTGGCCATCTCGCTCGTGCTTATCCAGCACAACAAGCTGGTCGTGCATGTCGAACTTGAGCTCGTCCTGCTCGACCGGCTCATACGAATACAAGGCATGCACCAAACTGCCATTGCACTCCTTGCTGCCCATGCCACTCTGTACACTGAGCAAATAGTCGCGACACAACTCGAAGCCGTCCTCGTCTTCCTCGCACTTTTTGATGGCCGTCTCGTTGTCACTAATGGTGGTGGCGAACACACTGGCGCCGTGTTCCACCAAAAACTTGATCATGTGCAGATTGTTGCAGCTGGCCGCACAGTGCAACGGCGTCCATCCGTCATTGTCGGCATAGTTGATGTCGCATCCGGTCTCGACCAAATAGCGAACTATGTCGAAGTGGCCGGCGCACACCGAGTTGTGCAGAGCAGTGATTCCCTCGTCGTTGGGCTCGCTGATGTCGGCCAGCTGCAGCGAGCACTTTTTGACCAGCTCGAGCTCGCCCTCGACGGCCGCGTCCAGCAAGAGCGCGTGAGGGTCAAAGTTGACTCGACGCGAGCCCGCCGAACCGGCCCCACTAGCTTTTATGATCGATTTGGTGGTTCTGGTCGGCTTGGCCTCCGCTGCTTCCTTTCTGCTCTCCACCGGCACTTTGACCGAATTGCTCGAGCTGCTATTGAGCGTGTTTTCGTTCGAGAACATGTCCGGCTTGAAAGTGGACAAGAGCGGACTGGACTCGCCGCTCTCTTCGATGTTCACCAATTGATTGTGGTGTTTGTCGAGTATTTTGTGGTAGGCAGTGGGCGCCTGGGTGCTCGACGACTCCATTTCGCTGATCGAATGCCTTTTTTTTATGCTCTTGACCATGTCGGGCAAGTACTTGAGCTTGTCGAACTCTAGCTTTAGGTGAGAGGGCAGATCGGACACTTCCTGGACGGGCTCGGCTTTGGCCTGCGGCGACAGCGACACCACAGACGAGCTCGACGACGGAACACTGGTCGACGACGACTCGCACTCTTCGTCCTTGAACTGCTGCACAAGCTTGATCGCCTGGTACTTTTGGTAGGCGTCCTTGTTCATGTAAGTGTTGGCTATTTGCTGTTTGGTGGCGAACTTGGCCGTCTGCTTGCTCGGCGAGGACTCGACGAGCGCCTGGCTCTGGACGGGCAGAGAGAGCGGCTGAGCGTTGAGCTTGTGGCGCTTGCACGCTATCTTGTGCTTGAGCTCGTCGATCCGCTTGTCCAGCTGCACCACCTCGCTCTGCTTCTTGTTGAAGAGCTCGTGTTGTTGGACGATTTTTTTGGCCTGCTGTTCGTTCAGCTTGTTCCTGATCTGCAGCTCCTGCTTGAGCCGGTCGAGCTCGGACACGTTCACGTTGCTCACGCTGCTCTTGTTGCCGTGCTTGATGCGGCGCAGCTGCTCGATCTGCTTGGTCAGCTCGGCCACTTTGTTTATGGACTGGTAGAGCTCGCGCTCTTTTTGTTCGAACAGGTTCTTGATCAGGTCGAGCTCCGAGTACATGTTGGAGTTGGACAGCTTGTACTCGAGTATTTGGTTTCTGAGCTGCTTGAGCTTGAATATCTTGAGCTCCTGGCCGAGCACGTTTTGTTTGAGGCTCTCGATTTTGTTGGCCGGGCCCGCCTCGCCTCTCACACTCTGCTGGCTCATCTGCGACACCTTCAGGTTCTTCTCCTCTTCCTGCTTGAGCAGCTTGAGCCGCTTCTCCTTGGCCTGCAGCAGCTGGTTGTTGATCTCGATCTGCTGCTGCTGCCGGTACGCTATGTCCTGCAGCTCGCTGATCGACATCTCGCTCATGTCCCTGTGGCAGTTTGGCTGATTGTGCAACACTGTGTTCATTCTGTCATTTATGTCTGCAATTCAATTCAATATTAATTTGAAATTTTATTAAAAAATATTTTTTTTTTTATTTTTAAATAAAATTAAATAAAATTTTTTTTATTCTTCTATTTGGAAAGATTGGAAATTTTTTTTTAAAAAATAAAGAAAAAATTGGATAATGTATGCACATTATGTTGGTTGGATGCTAAGTTGATTCTCGCATTACGTAAATGCGTTTTTTTATTTACTAAGTTTTGTTAAGCACTTGATTTTTTTCTTTTTTTTTTGTTGGAAAAAAGAACAGCTTTTTTAGTTTTGGAATAAATTAAAATTTTGATTTAAATTCTAAAAATAAATGTTAAATGCTCTGAATTTTAAGAATTTAGTTTGGTTTTTTTTTTTGAGTTTATTGTTAATTCACAAATTTGTGTTTGATGCGAAAACTTCTGCCTGCACAAAAAAATGGTTGAATATCAGGATTTTTTTGTGCAAAAAATCAGAGTTGCTTTCAAGTCAAGTCCGAAATTATTTTTCCAAAAATCCGGATCTTGGCTTCAATTTAAATGACTTTGACTTAAACTAGGCCGCCACAATAACTACGTGGAACGGCAAAAAGAACATTTGACCGCCACAATAACTACGTGGAACGGCAAAAAGAACATTTGACCGCCACAATAACTACGTAGAACGGCAAAAAGAACATTAGACCGCCACAATAACTACGTGGAACGGCAAAAAGAACATTTGACCGCCACAATAACTACGTGGAACGGCAAAAAGAACATTTGACCGCCACAATAACTACGTGGATAACTACGTAGAACGGCAAAAAGAACATTAGCCCGCCACAATAACTACGTGGAACGGCAAAAAGAACATTAGACCGCCACAATAACTACGTGGAACGGCAAAAAGAACATTTGACCGCCACAATAACTACGTGGAACGGCAAAAAGAACATTTGACCGCCACAATAACTACGTGGAACGGCAAAAAGAACATTTGACCGCCACAATAACTACGTAGAACGGCAAAACTAGGCCGCCACAATAACTACGTGGAACGGCAAAAAGAACATTTGACCGCCACAATAACTACGTGGATCGGCAAAAAGAACATCTGACCGCCACAATAACTACGTGGAACGGCAAAAAGAACATTTGACCGCCACAATAACTACGTAGAACGGCAAAAAGAACATTAGACCGCCACAATAACTACGTGGAACGGCAAAAAGAACATTTGACCGCCACAATAACTACGTGGAACGGCAAAAAGAACATTTGACCGCCACAATAACTACGTGGAACGGCAAAAAGAACATTTGACCGCCACAATAACTACGTGGAACGGCAAAATGAACATTTGACCGCCACAATAACTACGTGGAACGGCAAAAAGAACATTTGACCGCCACAATAACTACGTGGATTGGCAAAAAGAACATTTGACCGCCACAATAACTACGTAGAACGGCAAAAAGAACATTAGACCGCCACAATAACTACGTGGAACGGCAAAAAGAACATTTGACCGCCACAATAACTACGTGGAACGGCAAAAAGAACATTTGACCGCCACAATAACTACGTGGAACGGCAAAAAGAACATTTGACCGCCACAATAACTACGTGGAACGGCAAAATTATTTTGATTTTAATTTGGGATTTTTTCCACCGCTAGATCCCTTAACATCTTATCTGTGAGTTTGTCTGAACAACCAGTTAGCATCTTAGCTATTTGACATTTATTTGCATAAAACAATTTTGAAAAAAAAGTTAACTAGAGCAATTTTCCTTTGTAAAAATTTTATTTTTTTCCTTCATACTTTCTAGATTTAACTTGGGTATAACTAAAATATGGTTAAGACAAATTTGGCATATTTGTATTTACGTAACCCCAATTATGTGAGTAATTAGCTAAATTTGGGATTTTAAAATAAATTCTAGCCTTAAGGATTCAAACTTTAAATGGGTGCCTAACCTTTGCCGACTAAGAAAATTATAAAACACAAAAAAATCATATTTTTTAAATGTAATTTTTATTTCAATGAAAAATTTAATTTTTGAAACAAACTTAAACTTTTAAGTTTCAACACCTTAATAGAGTGACTAATAAAAGAATCAACATTTTTCTTAATTTAATTTTTAATTTATTGAAAAAAATAATTTGTGAAACAAACTTTTATTTAAATTTTCAATACCTTAATAGAATGCCTAATAAGTAAAAAATATCATATTTTTTAAATATAATTTTAAATTTTTAAATACCCTAAAATGGTTACTAACCTTTGCCAAAAAACAAGATTATTTAAAAAAAAATTGATTTTTTTCTAAATGTAAAATTTAATTGGGAAAAATAATTTTTGAGTTTTAATACCTTCGTAGAGTATCTAACCTGCTGGAAAACAAAAAAATGTTTAGTTTTCAAAATGTTTTTTATTTCATATTAAAAAAAAAAATTTTGGAACAAACTTTAATTTCAAGTTACTAAATAGAGTGCCTGACATATTGAAAATTAATAAATAAAAAATGTTTCATTGAAAAAAAACTATAATCCTATAGAAAATTCGTACTGAAGATATTAATTTTTAAATAATAATTTCTTACTCTAATAAATTAATAAAAGGAAAATATTTTTTTATTGTAAAATTTTGGACAATAGTTTTAAATTTCGAACAATTAATTGAATAATCGTTTTCTATTGACACGCACATTGTTGCCTAAATTTTGGCAAGGATTTAAACTTGAACAAAACGGCTCGGATCGTCGTTTAAATTTCATAAAGCTCTTAAATCAAAAATATAAAATATTATAATTATAATTCTAGTATTGAGTTTATGTTTTCTAAATAGAAAAATTAAAAAAAAACGCATAATTTTTGTAACTAGTTCATCTCGGCTAGAGATAGGTATCCATCATCTATGCGAAAGATAATGATTGAAATTATTAAGAACACAAATACAAGCTAATGATAAATAAATCGAGCTGAATTGTTTCAAGTATTAAAAGATACAGAATAAATATAATTTTCATAAGTTAAAATAAAAAACTTTTAATAAGACTAAATTATGCGTTTAAATTTACGAAAATATTACGCCTTAATAGTGATGCGCCATAAATTGTCTTCAAATTCCGGATTAAAGCTAAACTCGCATGTTTTGTTTTTTTTTTTTTAAATATAAAACCCTTCAAATCCAAGTATCTTAATTTTTTTAAATTAGTCCAATTTTAATTGTCATTTAACCTAATTAATCGACTAGTTTAATTAGGCCTTACTAACTACTCTCTGACATTCCAGACACGTTTCATTGATCAGTCAATTGATTTTTAAAAAGAATAAAAAGAATAAAAAATAAAAAAAATTTGCTTTATTTAAAACAAAAATGTCCTAATAATTCTAGCCCACGTTTTTTGGTTTATAGTCTATTTAGAGATTATCTCATTTTTCATGTCTATCAGCTTAATTGTAATCTTTTATATACAATAAAGACAAATATATCTATTCATCAATTAAGATTATTTATTAAACAAAAAAAAAAATGAATGAATTTTATTTAGACTAAAGTTTATTTTTTTAAAAATAATAATTAAAATCAACAAAAAATAAAATTTGCTTAATTTGTTTTTCTTTATCACTGCACTAGAAAAAATGCACACCAAACATTTTGAAAAATTAAAATAAATTATTTTTGAATTTAGAATGCGAATCATAGATTTGCAGATTCTATCAGAATTAAATTTAAAACTGAGCGACCATTGCTTTCTGATCGATCCGGACACTATAAATTTTTTGAAAAAATCCAAAGTTAGCATCTAATATTTTGCTTTTTTAACTAAACCAGTTGAAACTATTGATAGGTTTTATTTATAAGCAGGGGTATACCAGGCTCTGGCAAATCTACTTTAGCGGCACGAATTTGCCAAACTTATCAAGACACCGAAATATGTGAAGGGGACCAATTTTTCACTGATGAATTTGGAGTTTATAAATTTAATAAAGATAGAGTACAAGACTGCCGATTGTATATTGAACAAAAGGTGCAACAGGCTTGCAGGTAAATGTCTAGAAAATAAAATTCTTAATTTCAGCTAGTATTCTATTAGACTAGGAAAAAAGTGTGTGATCGCTGATGACACTCATTTGTCCTATGAAGAAATAGAACCATTGATCCGCATCGGTAAAGAGTTCAACTACTTTATTTTGTTGATTGAAGTTCGGTCAAGTCATAAATTCGATGTGGATAAACTTCACGGTAAACAAGATAACTAATCCACATCGGTGTATTCTTAATAAATTTAATTAGAGTTGTGCAGACACAACATTAGCAAGGCAACTATACAAAAAAAACTAGATGCTTTTGAGCTTATAATTCCACGTTTTTACGCTTGGTTTTTGAACCATGCCGATTCAGAATTTATTTCTAGTCTGGCTAAAACATGTTTTCAAGAGTGTTTGAACATTTTAGAATTTAAAAAAGATTTTAATGATACAAAAAATTCATTTGTATTCGCAGAATTGTTTGAGATACGAAACCAAAGCCAACTACACTGCACAGCTAAATTTTTTGGCAAAGACAGCAATTTGGTCAAAGAGTATTTTTTTGACTTGGAAGTAAATCAAAGTATGGGCAAAGTTTTTACAATTGAAATAGTTGGATTTTCTATTACAAACCGATCAATAGCTGCTGATGTACGCCTAAGAAATGTTGGTAATTTGTGGCAAAATGATTTGAGTGAAGAAGAGATGGAAGAAGTAATGGAAAATGAAATTTTATTAAATCATAAAAGTTTGATCGGTGAGCTTAAATATGCTGATAGGGCACATTTAACTATTGCTCTAGGGCCGAATCTCAGCGCATGCAAATCTGGCATCGATCTAGTTATTTTAAAATTACTTCTAATAAACAAAAACTATAAAAATTTAAAAACTAATGATTATGATTTATTTTATTTTGGTCAGTGCTTATGTTATGCTAAACTAAGAAAAATAATAAAAATACCATCTCTTTTTGCGGCTCAGTATTAATTGTTTTTTAAACACAATTGTTTTGTTTATTGATGAAAAAAATATTTTTGTTGAAATAAAAGTAATTATATAGAATAGTTATAAATTTTTTTGTGTAACAAAAATTAATTTGAAAATTAGGAATATGTTATTCTACATAATCTAATTCAAAAGAGGAATAATTATATTTTTTCTTAAAATAAGACTTTAGAAATCTGGTTATGCCAAAATGGTTTTCGATAATTAAGTTAAAAATAAAAATTTAATTAAAATTAAACAGCAAAAAAATTATTTTCATTTAGCAATTTTTTTTTAAATATAAAAATTAATTAAATAGAAAATTGATTGATCAGTTGATAATGTAAAGGCATTATAATATTGATTATAATTTTTCATATGCTTTCCAACAGGATAATTAGGGAGGTGCTCATCTCCTGTTCAGTACCATTTGAGCAACAGCTTCGATCTGAGACAGAGGTTACTGCTTCGACTTGATTTTTTCAATTAAAAAGAATTGATTTTTAACAATTAGTTCAGTTAAATTAAAAATATTTTTAAAATTAATAAATAAAAAAAATTTATTAATAAAAAAAGCTTTAAAAACAAAAACATGAGTTTAAATAACTATATTGTGACATCCTTGATCAATAGCTTATTTTAAATGATTTTTTGACACGCAATAATTTTTCATTTAGTTTTAATCAATTATTTTTTAAAGCTTGCGAAAATTTTCAAATGACTAAAATGAATGAATAAAATGAGAATAACATAAAAAAGCTTAAACTAATAAAATTTTTTTGATGAGGTTCAAAGATTGCAGAGCCTTAGATTAGATTAAAATAAAAAGTTAAAATTTTTTCATCGAAATAACACTTTAAATTTTCATGTTATGTTTTCCAGTGTTCAAAAAGAAAATTTACTGAACTACTTTAAATCTTTTATTAAAAACTAAAAACTCTATTTGCTTAATTTTTTAGAAATTTTAATTCACATTAAAAGTAAAGTTTATTTTGTAAACAGGTGGCTTATCTATAAAATCAGACTTTTAAACAAGCATATAGAGCGTTGCATGAAATTGCACCAAAGTATGCTTCAATTCCAATTTATAGCGTCAGTTCAAGCTTGTTTAAACTCTTTTCTCTCCGAACAACTATATGTTGATCAAAACTTAGAGATAATTAAAAAACAAAAAATTAAAATACTTTAATATCAAAATTTCGTTTTTATTCATTTAAAAAAAAAAAATAATTTTAGATAAAAATGCGTTACACAGCATTGAATGTAACATTCAAACGCTGCTTGCACACAAGCAATCCATCATTTGCTGCCAAGTCGCCAAAAGTAATCATTTAACTGTCCCTTACATTCAAAAACCAAAGAAAAATGATCTATTTTAAGGTTGCCTTGAGCAAATTCGAACCGAACACCCATGTTCCATATGAAAAACTGAGCGCCACTCTCAGTGTGGTCAAGAGCCGACTGAACCGTCCCTTGACTCTGTCCGAAAAGATTCTCTACTCTCACTTGAGCGATCCGGAAGGCCAAGTAAGTCAAAGTCAATTAAAACAGCACGGGCTTTTGACAAAACTTAAAATCTAATTTTAATTTGTCCACAAAGGCCCAAAATTAATTATTTTTGATACCGAGAAAATTCAAAAAAAAAGCAAGTTCATGTGCGCTTTAGTTAAAGAAGTTTGCTTATGGCGTGTATAGCTTGCGGACATTCAAAGGCACCTCTTTTGGGTTTTGTGAAATTCAGTACAAAATGATAAAAAATTGAAAAGCTTTTTTTATAAAAGTTTTAAAAATTAGTTCCGTGTATGCACCTAAGTACAACACTCAGAGTTTCATCAATTATCAAAGTCTGCTAAACTGCAAATTTATCAGAAATCAAATTCCAATATATTCGAGCGTATTGCAGAGATTTTGCACAACATTAGCAGACTTTGACAGTTGATTTAACTTAGAATTTTGCACCATGTTGCATTCACGGAACTAATTTTTTAAACTTTGAGAAAAAAAAATTCAATTTATCATTTCGTAAGATTCGCGCAGGTCAAAACTACAGCACTATCTCAATTTGACTTTTTCGACCACAAATGCTTATTCTGCATGTATGGAAACCGAGCAAAGCAAATTTGTTAGGTGGTTTAAAAAAATAACTTGTTTGGCTACCCTCTATCAAAGATTAGCACCAAAATTATTAGTTGTATCCTTTTAGTTCTAAAAATCTAATGATTTTGTAAAAATATATTATTATTATTATACAGATTCTTGAAGCTCTTTTTCTTAGCTACAAAATGGTGTATCCATTTGTTTTTAAAAATATAATTTTTGACCATTAAAATTGACCGGAGACGAAAATTTTTGGAGTTTTTCACTATTTTTGTATCTCGTGCTTGGTATACCCCTTAATTCTATATTTTTTTGCTGAATCAGAAACCGGACATAATTCTGAACAAATTTATAAGCTAACTTTTTTTAAATTTTTGATCTTTAAGTCCATAAATTTTGACCAAAAAGAGTAAATTTTTATAAAAAAAAATTAAAATTTTAAGAAATAGTCTACTTTTATTAAAATATATTTTTCAGGTAAATTTAAGGAGAAAATTTTAAAAAATCAAATAACCTTTTGGTTTGATAATCTAAAGAACAAAAAAAAAATTAATATAATGACTTCTCACCCGTGACTTAATGTTTTCTTAATAAATTAGTGAAAATTAAAATTTACACCTTTGGTCAAAATTTAAAAAAGTTAGCTCAAAAATCTGTTCAGAATTATGTCCGGTTTCTGATTCAGCAAAAAAATATAGAATTAAGGGGTAAACCAAGCACGAGATACAAAAATAGTGAAAAACTCCAAAAATTTTCGTCTCCGGTCAATTTTAATGGTCAAAAATTATATTTTTAAAAACAAATGGATACACCATTTTGTAGCTTAGAAAAAGAGCTTCAAGAATCTGTATAATAATAATAATATATTTTTACAAAATCATTAGATTTTTAGAACTAAAAGGATACAACTAATAATTTTGGTGCTAATCTTTGAGAGAGGGTAGCCAAACAAGTTATTTTATTAAACCACCTAACAAATTTGCTTTGCTCGGTTTCCATAAGAATTTGTGGTAGAAAAAGTAATATTCAGGTAGTGCTGTAGTTTTGACCTGCGCGAACCTTAATGAACCTCACAAAAGCCTCTTTTGAAAATTTTTTAAATTTAAAAAAAAATCTAGGAAATCGAAAGAGGCAATTCGTATTTGAAATTGCACCCTGACCGAGTTGCCATGCAGGACGCCACTGCACAAATGGCCATGCTTCAGTTCATATCATCAGGCATACCCAAAGTTCAGGTGCCATCGACCATTCACTGCGATCACTTGATCGAGGCGCAAATCGGCGGCCAAAAAGACTTGGCCCGCGCAGTCGACCTCAACCGAGAAGTGTACAACTTTCTCTCTACTGCCGGAGCCAAGTATGGCGTCGGATTTTGGAAGCCGGGCAGTGGAATAATTCATCAAATTATTTTGGAGAACTACGCCTTTCCAGGCGTCCTGTTGATCGGCACCGACTCTCACACTCCGAATGGTGGCGGTCTCGGCGGCCTGTGCATTGGCGTGGGAGGCGCTGACGCTGTCGATGTGATGGCTGGTTTGCCGTGGGAGCTCAAGTGTCCCAAAGTGATCGGAGTCCGCCTGAGCGGCAGCCTGAGCGGATGGACCTCATCCAAAGACGTGATTCTAAAACTGGCCGGCATCTTGACTGTCAAAGGAGGCACTGGGGCTATTGTCGAGTACTTTGGACCTGGCGTTGACTCGATTTCGTGCACTGGCATGGGAACAATTTGTAACATGGGCGCCGAAATCGGAGCGACCACGTCTGTCTTTCCGTTCAATAAGCGCATGGCGGACTACTTGGTGGCCACAGGCCGGCCAGAAATAGCCCAGTTTGCCGGCCAGCATGCCGACTTGCTGCGGGCCGACTCTGGCGCCGAGTACGACAGAGTGGTCGAGATCAACTTGGACGAACTGAAGCCCCATGTAAATGGCCCATTTACGCCCGACCTGGCCAATCCTATTGACCAAGTTGGCCAAGAAGCGATCAAAAATGGATGGCCCACTGACATTAGAGTCGGCCTGATCGGCAGCTGCACAAACTCGAGCTATGAGGACATGAGCAGAGCGGCCAGTGTTGCCAAACAGGCGCTCGACCACGGCCTCAAGGCCAAATCACAGTTTACCATCACGCCGGGCTCCGAGCAAATTAGAGCGACCATTGAGCGAGACGGCATCTCCAAAATATTCGAAGAGTTTGGCGGTGTTGTGCTGGCGAATGCGTGCGGTCCATGCATTGGTCAATGGGACAGAAAAGATGTCAAAAAAGGAGAAAAAAATACCATAGTGACATCCTATAACAGAAATTTTACCGCTCGTAACGATGCCAATCCGCAAACACACGCCTTTGTCACATCACCGGAACTAGTGACCGCTTTGGCGCTCAGCGGCGATCTAACATTCAACCCATTGAGTGACCAATTGACTGGCAGCGATGGCCAAAAGTTCAGACTACAAGCGCCACATGGCGACACCTTGCCCAGCCGTGGTTTCGACCCGGGTCTCGATACTTACCAGGCACCGCCAGAAAACAGCTCCAATGTCTCAGTTGACGTGGACAAAAGCTCTCAGCGTCTTCAATTGCTGGAGCCGTTTGACAAATGGGACGGCAATGATTTGGTCGACATGCCCGTCTTGATCAAAATAAGAGGCAAATGCACCACTGATCACATCTCAGCTGCCGGCCCATGGCTCAAGTACAGAGGACACTTGGACAACATTTCCAACAACATGTTCATCGGAGCTATCAATGACGAGAATGGCGAGGCCAACAACCTAAAAAATCAGCTGACTGGTGAGTATGGCAAAGTGCCGGACGTGGCCAGATACTACAAGTCAAAAGGATTGGGATGGGTGGCTGTCGGAGACGACAATTATGGCGAGGGAAGCTCTAGAGAACATGCTGCTTTGGAGCCCAGACACTTGGGTGGTCGGGCCATTATTGTGAAGAGTTTTGCTCGTATACACGAGACCAATTTGAAGAAGCAAGGTTTGTTGCCGCTGAGATTTGCTGATCCAAGTGATTATGACAAAATTAAGCCAAATGACAAGGTTTCTTTGGTCGGCCTCAAACACTTGGCTCCTGGCAAAGTAAAAAAAAGCGATTTTAAATTTAAAATATTTAAAATTAGAAAAATTTTATTGAAAATTTAATTTTTTTTTTGTCAAGCCGGTTGAATGCCATGTTAAGCATGCTGATGGCTCGGTTGACAAATTCGAGCTTTTGCACACTATGAACGAGGGACAAATTGAATGGTTCAGAGCTGGATCTGCGTTGAACAGAATGAGAGAGGTCTTGTATGGAAATAAATAGACAAGATTTTTATTTTATTTTGCGACTAATAAACAAAAAAAAAGA